>PVJD01001416.1:0-268727 GCA_004026545.1 Mormoops blainvillei | reverse complement strand
CTCACCCTTCAGACCAGAAAGTTAAAGGCATAACAACCCAGGCATGTTTAAAACTTTCTTCTCAGTCCTAGGTCCAAGAAAATAATAGTAAAATTTCTCTGGGAAGATACACTGAAGTGGCCTTTGGGGAAGGGGAGCTGGGTGTATGGGAAGGAAACGTGCTTTCTACTCTATTTAAAATGTTTTATATGTGTCTCTATAGTACATATTCAAAAAATGAGCTTAATTTAACCAAAATAGTAAAACAAAGAGAACGAAATGTTTTAGGAAGCAATTTCGACAGGTCTGTTCTTCCAATCCCAGCCGTGATACCAGGTTTCATCTTTTCCAAACCAAACAAATGTAAGCAGTCAAACGAACAACCCAATTCAAAAATGGGCAAAGGACCTGAATAGACACTTCTCCAGAAAGGACACACAGATGGCCAGTAGACGTGTGAAAAGATACTCAACATCACTAACCATCAGAGAGATGCAAATTAAAGCCACAATGCGATACCATCTCACACCTGTCAGAATGGTCATCATCAATAAATCAACAAACAACTAATGCTGGTAAGGATGTGGACAAAGGGGAACCCTTTTGCACTGTTGGCGGGAATGCAGACTGGTGCAGCCACTTTGGGAAGCCGTATGCAAATACCTCAAAAAAGTTAAAAATGGAACTGCCTCATGACCCAGTAATTCCACTTCTGGATATGTAACTGAAGAAATCCAAAACACTAATTTGAAAGAATATATGCACCCCTATATTCATTTCAGCGGTATTTAAAATAGCCAAGATATGGAAGCAGCCCAAGTGTCCATCAATAGATGGGTGGATAAAACAACTATGGGACATTTACACAATGAAATACTACTTATCTGTAAAAAAAGAAAGAAAAATTTACCCTTTGCAACAGCATGGATTGTCCTGGAGAACATTATACTAAGTGAAATAAGCAAGTCAGAGAAAGAAAAATACTGTATGATTTCACTCATATGTGGAATCTAATGAACAAACTGAACCAACAAGCAAAATAGAGACAGACTCAGAGATGGCAGGCTGAGAGCTAAGGCGGGGGCGGGTGTTGGGAGGTTAGGGAGTGGAAGGACTGAGGACAAAGGAAAAAGGACTCACGGACGGGGACAACAGTGTGGTGATAGGTGTGGGGAGGAGGGTATAAGGGAACTAAATGGTAATGGAAAAAGTACAATAAAAAAATTTTAAAAAACAGAGGTAAGCAAGTAGTCATGACAGGTAGAAAGTTCTTTCTTTGGTCTCATTCATATCAAATGTATTTTCCCTTCAAATCCTGGAGCCACAGAGCTGAAAAGAACCATCCTCTCCAAATCCTTCATGTTACAGGTGAGACCCAGAGAAGCGGAGAGATTTTCTCAAGATCCCCCAGATGGTTACTAGCAAAGTTGGAGCTTGAGTGCGGGGCCCCTGCCTGCAGTGCTGTGCCCGTTCTGTGACACCAAGACACTCAGAGGACCGGAGCCCCTACAGTAAACATGCACGCGTTAGGAGGATCAGCCCACCAGGCAGTCCTCTACAGCCTTCTCTTTTCCATACTTTGTAACTGCCTCAGGCCATTCCACAGCACTCAGCAGGTGTCTCTCCCCTGGAGGCAGGACCATCCCTCAAGGGGAATGCAAAAGTTGAGGGGACCTGTCACATAAGTAGGGAGCACTACCAGCATTTTAGTAGGGAGGGGCCAGGGTGTCCAACTCCCCCAGCCCGTCACTTCTGCATCACTTCTCTGAATCCTCTCCAACCCTTCAAAAGGGGCATGTCCATAGAGTAGAAACCTTGATAAATGCTAGCTGAATGTTATCAGAAGTAACTACAGTAATCTAGCATTTCATGGATCCTTGCAGCTAAACACTGTCATGAACAAAATTTATAACAACCCGAGGAGAAAAACGCAGCTGCTCCCATAGCAGACGAAGAAGCCGAAGCACTAAGGGGCTCAGCCACTTGCCAGAGCCAGGTTAAAAACTGTCCATGGAGTCTCCGAAATCCAGAATGTACTCTCCTTAAATTATACCCCCGACCCAGGGCCTAAATGAAAGCAATGCCACCTTTAAAATAAACTAGGCTGTGGGAAATTTAAACTGCTAAAAATGTCACCGATGGCCCAATCCTGGGCCTCGGCGCCAAGCCATGCCCTCCAGACCCCCCAGGAGGTATGTGGGGTGTCGGAGGGGGTGCCTCCGAAGAGTGGCCAACATATTACTAAGGGAATCAGAGGGGACAAACTACCCCAATTAAGAAACGACAATTTCTTTTTCTCTTTCTCTCTCACACATGCACCCCACAAAGGAAGAGCATAATTTAGAATAAAGAGCAGGTTCTTATATATGGTTAGCTCTAGAGAAAATCTCTGCATTATCCTTATTTTTGTCATGCTGCTTCAGGCTGGGAGACACTTCAAGGACTGACCCGTGGTCCGTGGGAACCCACGGCCTTGGACCTCACAGTGCTGACTGTAGGTATCTATCTGGTTAAAGCCAAACAACCACGAGAGTTACGGAGGTGGGGAGGGGACGGGGGGCTCAGGGAACCACAAGAGTGGAAAAGGGGCAGCGGGGCGGTCCCCCAGCCTACGCCGAAGTCCCCCCCCCCACAGTGAGCCATGTGCCAGGGCTCATTACCCACGCGAGAAAGGAACACAGCGCGGGGACGGAGCAGTGCGGGCAGGAGGAGGGCTGCGCTGACCGGCTCTGGCTCTCCTGCCCTTCCGCCCCTCTCCTTCCCAGCCCCTCCTCCACCCGCCCTCTCCCTCTGCCCCCCGGCATCAGGGGCATAGTCTATGAGCCACAGCTTTACCATCACAGGGGAAAGGCTCATGCAACTTTAAGCAGCATTAAGAGGACTGAGTGATACGTGATTAGTCTCAGCAGCCTCTGTATTGTTTGGAGTACTCCTGAAAATGTGGGCTTCAGATTTTAAGGGATATTAATAATTTGGAAGGTTTATCAGTGTACCGCAGACTCAAAAACAGTCCTTGTCTATTTGGAAGGACTTCCAAAAAAACACTGCTCTAGGAGAGACCCCAGCCCGGCTAGCCAGATTGGTTAAATCCACCCTTGAAATTAATTAGGTAGAAGATATGGCAGCCAGATGGCTTTTTAAAATGTTGATAAGATGAAATGTGGCAGGAAAAAGAGACCAGAGGGTGAGAGAGCAAGTCATCTAAAACACAACAGAAGATTCTAAGCCTGAGGATGCTTAGCAGAGAAACAAATGCCTCCCACCTATACCGCCACAGCCCACCCCCAGCCCACGGCATATACGCTGTTTTCTCCCCCCATTCCTGGAACACAGCCTCGGACTCCGTCTCAACACAGCCCTCCAGCAGCTGACAATCCATCTCAGCTGGCACATCAGGTAGGGAACTATTCCCCATCCCTGACTTAGGAATATAGCAAAGCAGTTTGCAAATAATGGGAATGTTTCTATGAGTCAGCCACTTTAGACTTACTCGAGGTTGTTTCAAAGGACAGAGGTGTCTTCTTGCAATTCTATTCAAGGAAGGCCTTGCTAACCTTTCCAATGTTAGCTTAGTCTGATTTCTGGGGTGGTCAGTCTCTTGCCACTGGAAGTTCTAATCAGAAGATTTGCAGCTATCAGGGATTTCTGCATAGGGTGGGTATTTGGGCAAATTCTGAGATTCCAAGTAGGACTTGAGGTTCACATATAACACCTCTGTACTGAGCACTTAATATGTAGCAGGGATGGGCACACAGTTATCATGGTGGATACCGTGACCTCCGTTTAGAGAGAAGGGCACTGCAGCTCAGGAGGATTAAGTAACTTCAGACAGGGTGAGAGTGGTAGGTCAAGAATTCAAATCCTGATCTTGCGAGTCCAAGTCCTACATGTTTTCCACCCACCTGTATTAACTGTAAACAAACGCCAAGGCAAGGCCTCCTCCGAAACTAACTGGTCCACAGACGACGCCTATGCTGGCTGCCTTTTCCTCCCCAAAGATGCTGCCTAGTTGTATTTGATGGATCCATATCTGCTGCTCTGTAAGTGTTCAGGTCCAGGGCTAAAGCTCCTCGCTGCAGGACAGGGGGTATCATTTGCTCATTCTATCCCCAAACAAGGTTTTTCTCCACAAAGGAGCACAGGTGGAATCTTTGATGTTTCTCTTAGTCTCTTTGTCCTAAAATTCCAGGCACTGCCATTCTTTTGGCCTGAGGCATTTATGGCTTCGGTACCAGCACAAAAGTCCCTAAAATGAGGCAACACACAAAACCACATCAATTACTGACTCCCCGGATGATTAGCTAACTGTCAGCTGCCAGGACCTGAGCATTAGGAGGGAGAACAGTAAAGTCTGAGGAAATGGGGAGAAGACAGTTTCAAGAAAGAAAAGTAACTCCATTCTCATGGCCTGGCCTGCTACGGCCTCATGGCTCATTTCAGATTCCTGGGGATTCTGTCTTGTATCCCAATCCCCATTCTCTCAAGTCCTGCCTTGTCCCACCCCTCGGGCACCAGTATCGGCCCTATTCCCCAATGCCTGGGTTTTGTCCCTGAACCACCCAGGCCTTGTTGCCAGTACTGGGGGATACCCCCATCTCAGACACCTGACAGTCCCATTGTGTAGACCTGCGCCTGCCAGGGCGGACCTCCCCTTATCTGTGTGGAGCTGGGGGCCTTTCTCCAGCAGCCCCCACCCCCAGGGGTGCAGTTCTAGGTTTCAGCCACTCCTGTTTAGAGCCCCACCTGCCCCCTCCTGCTGCAGTTAACCAGACCGCAATGAACTGTGTCCCCGGCGATGTCTGTATTTCCTGTTGCTCTCTAAAGTTAACTCCTTGATCTTGAGGAACCAGACCACATTTACAGTTATCATTCCATTCTTTATCCATCTCCTAGTCAGAATCTTTTGCTTCCCACCCGCCCTGAGAGAGCATGCATTTGCTGCTGGAAGGGCTTCCTGGTGATGTCGGCCCACAAGCCTTTCCTGTCTCTTTTTACAATATCTGTACAGAAAAATCAGTCTCTTTTTATACCGTTATCTTCTTCACTGTCTAAGGAAACAATGTAGCACATCTGACATTCCCATCACTACTATATATTTGTTTTACTTTCCAACTATTTTATAAATATCGGTGGATAAAAATACTTTGCACCTGTTCAGCAGGCACCTAGCCAGGGAAGTGCTATCGCAGGCCCTCTCCTTTTCCATCCTTTCTATTGCCTTTATTGGGGTGACACCGGTTAACAAAATTACACAGGTTTCAGGTGCACAGTTCTACAACACATCGCCGGTGCACTGTATTGTGCATTCACCCCAAGCCAAGTCTCCGTCCATCACCAGCAGATTCTCTCCTTTGAAAAGTGCCTGCCCCACCAACAGGGGTAGGATTCTGGCTGGCATAGTTGAGGTATTAACACCACCTCCATGGCCACAGAGACTGGGGTTCAGGGGCTACCTAGACTGGGCCAACCAGAGTCCCTTCCCCAGCAGTACTGAAGTGAGGGAGGAGGAGAAGGCAATGAAGAGGAGAAGTGGGAAGAAGAAGAGGAGGAGGTGAAGGAAGAGAAAAAGTCTTTCCATGCGATTAACCTCCAACTGAAACATGAACTTGGGAACTATGGGCAATCATTGTCTACCTGTCCCGTAGAAGCATCAGAAACAGACAGTTTGGTGAGAAGGAAGAGTGAAGCAGATGTGCCGAGAGAAGCCAAAATGAGAGAAAGCACACCAACTGACATCTAGAACAGACCAGGACTCCCCAGCAATCCCATTCCCGGTCCCAGGCCATCCGGAGGCCCACCTGCATTTCCCCCTCTGGGTTCCACAAAACACCTTATGTGTTATAATAAACTCCATTTTCACCACCACCTGCTTCAGCTGGTATCTGTGACTGCAGCTAAAAGTTCTAATTAAAGCAAGGGACCATGATAGGTATTTAGTAGATTCTTACACATTGATTGAACATGTTCCTGATTTCTTGCCACAGACTTCAATTCAAATAGCACTAGCAAATCTCTTTAGCATCTTCCATTGGGTCCTCTGAAACAAAGACCTCTAACTGGATAACTTATCCGTTAGCTACATTCATGCTTAATAACACAAATGCCAAGGTCATACTCAGGCCAGCCTGCATGCAAACCCCCACATGCACCTACACGCACATTACTTCAACTGCACACAGCAGCACTTGGTGCATCTTGCCCCCTTCTCAGGTCTGTTGCTCCAAAAGAGCAGAGAATAATGGATAGAGAAGGAGGATAGGGGGCGAGGAAGCCAGGGGGAGGCGGGTGGGAGGAGATTTTACAGTCAAGAGTCCGGCAGATAGCTCTGCGGCAACACTTGGCAGTCTTATACCCTAAGCAAGATAGTCAACCTCTGAGCCACATTCCATGAGTCTTTGCCACCCATGCCAGCTGTTGTGGCAGCTGAGAGTAGAGCTCCTGTCTAGGACTCTCTGGACATTTCAAGCAGCATCTTCCAAAGGCTGTTCTGCAGGATGCTTGTTCTAGAGCAGAGGTCATCAAACTACAGCCCATGAGTCAAATCTGGCCCACAGTCCATTTTTGTAAAGTTTTACCAGAGCACAGCCTCATCCGTTCATTTCTCTATCATCACGGGCTGCTTTTGCATTCAACTGAAGAGCTGGGTAGCTGTGATAGAGACCATACAGCCCACAAAGGCCGAAATGTTTACTAGCTGACCTTTTATATAAAAAGTTTGTACATCTAGAAGATGCCAATAGATGTACTATAAAGAAAAAAACAGTACCTAGGTTTATGAGGTCAGGAAACAATAGGTTAAATAGATTTCTTTTCTATAGGACTTATCAGAGCCTTTAATATAGAAGCGTGTTTTGGATTCCTGAGAACACACTGCAAAGATTCCCACACTTATTTGAACAGAAAGCCCTTATTACTGTAGACATCTTGGGAGGCCAGCGTTCCAATGTCTAGAGGAGCTCCTTATCTGTAAAAGACAGATAATAAAAACCCCAGCTCCACCTGCACCACAGGGCTGTTAGTGAGATCAAATGTGACGACAATGTGAGTGTTCAAGCCATGGGCAAATGAGCATTATCCCTTTAGCCCAGTAACCTGAAGGCATTATCTCTACATTTCCCACCAGCCACTCAGAGGAAAGACACAAATGGCTTCAAGAGGTCAACTGTTTTCAAGAACCTTCTGATTCTGAAGAACTCACCAGGTCTTCACAGAAAAGCGCACAACTATAAGCTTAAAGAGAAGGGTTGCTGAGAGATTCAATTTGTTTCCATTAAAGATCATCAATTAATCTTGATTCTGGATGGAAGACAGGCACTTCTCCTCTTGAAGTTTTGATTAGCTCCCCACAGTGCACAGGAATGACATGGGCTCCAGATAGACTGTTTCCTCAGGCAAAGCCATTTTGCAAGCCATGGGGTTCTCAACAGGAGAACATCTGACCCCTTCTTCCCCACAGAACCCTCCTCACACTCCACAGATAAAAGCCCCTTAGCCCTTCCGCATAACACCTACAACACCAACTGGGTTTTGTCACCAAGTGTTCCCCAAGCCCAGTGAATAGAACAACTTATCGAGACACAAGACCTCTCTATTTCTGACTCAGACCCATGGAAACACCCGAGAAGGCTGAGCAGGTCCGGGAGGAAATGGCCAGGATCCAGCAATGACTAGGAAGTAGCAATGACATTTACACGTGGATGCCACCACTTCCTTTTCCAAAACAAGAAATGGGGAGAGTGGAGAAGGGGACAGAGGAAAGAAAGTAGGAATGGAGATGGACATATGGAAACACCACCCACCCACCCACCATCCTGCCATCCTCACCCTCCACAGGCAGTGGAGATGGGCTGCTTGTCCTGGCCCTATACAGACTCAAGCTCTTACAGATACCAAGTGTAATTACAGGGAGTCCCTGCCATTCTCAAGAGATAACACCGTCCTGGAATTCCAATTCACAAACACCACTTCTGTCTGTGGAAGAAAGGCCCTAAGTGAGTGAGGGCAGGTCTTTTTTGTTTTTTTAACTTAAAAAAAAAATGTTTCACCTTCCCCTTTAGAAAAAGGTGAAAGGGAAATAACACTCAAAGGATGACTCAATAAAGCGATTCACTGAGGCAACTACAGTAAAAACGCAAAATTGCTACCAGACGGCTATACCGTGGAGAGCCAAACAAGACCTTTGTCTACACTAGAAGTAACTCAGATCGGTGGGGCATTTCCTAAGTGATAGCCTGAGATCCTATGCAGAGAGGGGGCCACTCTGCAAGGCAGTGGTATTGACGTGTGGCCCTAAGGGTTCTGAAGTCCTGGGTTGGTCAATTCAATTTCAGTCTGAGAATCTAAGAGCAGAGAGACAGACTCAGGCGGGGTGAGGGTTTGGCAAGTTCTGTCTTGGAATGGGGAAGCCCACCAAAAGGCTTACAAGCAGGCCTCACTCCCCTCAACTGCTAGTAGCCATCAGACATTAATCTAACAGCCTCTGATGCTCCCTGCTTCTGGTGAAGTTCTTGCAGTTTCTACCACAAATACCAAAGCTTCATAAGAAGATTCACTTCTTCTTCTTCTCCTCCAGACCCCAACAGCTGCCAGAGAGATTGCGAGGCTGGCATAAGGACGTTTGGAAACTTGGCCTTCCAAGCATAGGCCTCCAAGCTCACGACCCACCTAACAGCAACGCAACACTGGCTCAACCACCTCCATTAAATGCATCTGGTCTCTCTAAGTCCTGACCCCTCAGGACAAGGATTACCTCCTCAGGGCAAGGACTGTCAGCCAGCTCAGAGGTAAGCTCACTATTTGCAAATATTTGTAAGGCTGTGCTGTAGAAGAGGAAGCCAGTGTTCTATATGGCTCAGAATGGAGAAGTTACAAGGAAAACCATGGGGAGTCTTGAGTAGTTCAAAAGAACAACTAGGGGTATTCGCTGAAGTCAAGAATTGGGGCCTGGTGGTATATGATTCATGGGTACTTTTAAGGGGCAGCTGTAAAGGCATCTCTGCTCCCCTTCCGGTATCCTCCACCCTCCCGTGTGGATCCCCGACTGGCCTCCCCACGGTTGATGAGTGAGCAGAGTCCAGGGCTGCACCTTAATGATGACTCTGACCGTGCAACGCATTTCGATGTAGCTTTGAAAACAAACCAGTACCTATGTATTGTTCATACTTAAATAAACACGTAAGTCTCATTTGCTCCTTTAGCCCTAGGAGGAAGATTTCAATTTGATGCTCATGCTGGTACTGTTTGCATTCTTGGTCTACACTGTCTTGACCCCTATAGCAAGTCTTTCCAGAGATACAGATTTGATCCTGGTTCCAATTGCCCTGAAGATGCTGCTTCTTTGAGGTAGCCCACCTGACTCTCCTCCTAGAAAGTGAATTCCAGGTATACCGCACAGGCTGTATTTGAAATCTGACCATCCCAAACATGGTATGTCCTCCAAATTAATTAGAGGGAAAAATTAATCAATGATTTTTATATAATGAAAATAAAGTTCCATGACATTTTTATTTTTTAAAAAAACACAAACTAAAAAACCACCACCACTACACCAGAGATCACTAACCGATACTTATAGAGACCTGGGAAATCAGGTAAACTAGCATAATAAATCAGATGAGGTTGGGGGGCTGAGGACAGTGGCCAAGTGAGCCCAAATCCTGTCAAAGAAGAGCAATGGGCGCCCAGCTCTGACCTGTGTTGCCACGTGGGAACGCAGGCCCAGAGCTGCCAGACCTTCCGATTGTTTAAAAAGGTGCTAGAAAGCCAGATTTTACATGAAATCTCCTCACTTTTACATGTTGGCATGTAATTCACATTTTTCAAAGACATAGTACAGGCCAAATCAAACACATCTGAGGGCTGGATTTGTCCTGTATGCCGTCAGTTTGCAAGCTCTGCATAAAAAGTTCAGCTTAAACAAATTACCACCAGTAATGTGCAAAACAGATCTTTCCCCCTCACCCCCTCCATCTCTGAGAAATGCGGCAGGGCGTCAGGGATGCCCTTACAGGTGAGAATAGGTTCAGGGATGCAGTAGGGCCAGTGCCATCTGTTGCCCAAATTACTGTGTAAGAGCTGGGAGTTTATATTTCCATTTTGACAGAGTCTGAGCAAAACAGCTGCATCCAATCAGCTTCTTCAACATGTCCTGCTTCCCTTCATCAGAAAGCGCGATTTTTACTTTTGTTATGAAAATTATCTTCTTTCACTGGGCTGCCGAAAAGAGAATCTTAGGGTTGGCGGAGACTTTGTATGTCACCTAGAGTAAATCTCCCTCTGATGCCTAAATCCCCACTCTGACAATATTTTCCAGGGACATATCACCCAGCCTCAAACACCGCCAGAGAGATCAAGGCTTCCTGAGGCTGCCTGCTTGTCCTTTAAAACAGCTCTGTTAGAAAGGTCTTCCAGACACTAGACTTCTATAAACCCAGCCCAAAATCAGATTAGATTTTTTTGGCAGCTGCCTTCCGATGACTCACACCAAACTTATTGTCCACGAGACCCTTAAGTCTTTTACACAAGGGCTGCTGCTAAACTCAACTCTCCCCAGCCTGTACTTGGCTAGCTGGGGAGAGTTTTTAGTCATAAAGGGCAAGACTTCACATTTTTTTCTTACTAAATTTTAGCCCACCTCCATGTTGAGATGAGGATGCCATTGGTTCACAGGCACAAATCTTTGTTAGTTTCCCACATTCTTTTGAGAAGACCTTGACCCCATGGCTCTACCCCATGGACTGCTGAAGCTAACGGCTCTGTACTTGATAACACAGATGGCACTAGGGTATTTGCCATGAAAACGACCTACTGTCTACCTTCTCCAAAGCCTGGATGCCAAAAATATTTATGAAGGATTGAATGAAGGTTGATTCATTCCTCTAGATGAGCGGTCCCCAACCTTTTTGGCACCCAGGGCTGGTTTCGTGGAAGACAATTTTTCCAGGGACCAGGGTTGGGGGCGTGGTTTCGGGATGATTCAAGTACATTACATTCAAGTTCACCTTCTGCTGTGTGGCCTGGTTCCTAACGGGCCATGGACCCACGCCAGTCCGCAGCCCAGAGGTTGGGGACCCCTGCTCTAGAGCAATAAACTCAAGCACCCACAGGAGCTAAGCAGGCAGCAAAAGGACCAGGTGAGCCCTGGAGCAAAGCAGAGTCTATGCTCCGCTGGAAGGGAGCAGCCAATTTTGGCCTCTGTCTGAGAATGAGAGCCCAGGGTTTCTAGATGTGCCTATTTCTTAAGAAATTCCAGAAATCTGGATTTTTATCTACTCTCCTGATATGCATTAAAACTTTCTTGATTTTTAAATGTTGGAAACTAATTTATTTTTGAAAATGTTCCAAAAGCCAAACAAAATACACTAGCGGGGCTCTATTTGCCTGCAAGCTGCTGGTTCTGCTGTAGAGGCTCTCAATTTCATTCCTGGATTGAACCAAGCCCTCCAAAGCTGGGTAGGAATGATAACAGAGAGCACTTATGAAGTGCTGCCCATGTGCCAGACACTGTGTGCATCATCTCATTTAATCTTCACAAGAGTGCAGTGAGGTGCCCATCTTTCAGAGGTGGAAACTTAGTGAGCGATGAAGCTGGCATTCAATCCTGGGTCTATCTGACTTCAGAGTCCAATGTGGAGTGGTCGAACCACACTGAGCAGAATTGCTACAAGTGAATTATGCTTTGGTGTTCAAACTATCCACTTACACTGAGGGGTTTTTAACTACTAAAAATGTGTTGTAATGACTACCATGGGACTAAGGCCACACCTATCACATCACTGGGTCCTTATGGCCTCCACCCTCCCCCAGTTCCCCTCAAAAATGGGTCAGAGGCAATCATCACACCACTTCTCTTTTGGGGAGAATGCCTTGCCCTTGACTCCAACCTCGCACTTATCCTTGAGGAGAAGTGAAGGGTTTACTTAAAATAATGTCAGGGAGTCTCTATGGTGAAATTTGAAAGCGTGATGGCAAGTTAGACGTTGAAGCATTTGTTATACTGATATGCAATTCCCATTGTACAATCCTATCTGATGAGCATAATTTTTTTTTATTCTAAACATTTCTATTCTCTCTTGTATACAAATATTGGAGAAAAATTACTTTTGAAACCTTTAAAAAAAAATTTTTTTTTGTTCAGTTACAGTTGTCCCACCATTTTCCCCATTGCTCTCCCCTACCCTGTCCCCCCCACGCCCACCGTCAATCCCCCCCCCACCCCGGCCATTGTCCATGCCCATGGGCCCCCTATTCGTGTTCCTTGGCTTGCCCCTTCCTCGTCTTTCTTCCCTTATCTCCCACCCCCTGCTCCACTGGTCAAGGTCAGTTTGTTCTTTCTTTCCAAGTCTCTGGTTCTATTTTGCTCATTTTTTGTGTGTGTGAAACTTTTATGTGAATGTTATCTTTCACATAGATCAGATGCAGTAACCTTGTCTCAGTTTCATTGTTTCAATTTTGCTCAGCTGTTAACTCAAGACTAATTATTACAGTTTCAAGGGGATGATGAGCATAATTTGAGAGAGAAGATGGAGTATAACTCCTTGGCCTTATCCAAAAATGGCAAACCCAACTGTCATTAGAAATCAGGAAGCTTAGGTAAATGAGCAAAGCAGTGGGTGTTGAAACAGGGGATGAGGGGACACAGGCGCTCCTGCCTAGAGTGGCAGAGGCTCGAGAGTGCATGCCTCATCTGCAACGGGCAGCTGCCTCTCAGCTCCGGCCGATGCATCGCCATGTGGGAATGGGGGCTTAGCGCAGCCAGACTGTCCAATTTATTTTCAAAGAGTCAGAAATGCAGATTTTTCTATGAAGTTGCCTGATTTCATTGTGTATCTCAACAAAATACATCACTGGCTTGCAGACTACCATTTTTGCTTGGTGATCAGGGCTGGTCTGGAAGAAAATAATTTGAATTTTTCAGTTTAGTCTTGAGCTGCTTTAAACATATCCAGAGAAGGAGAAGTCCATCAAAGAGGCATTCATTCTTAGATCCTTGGGGCCTACGTGCCCCGTGACTGCACAGTGGGCGCAGTACAGAGCAGCGCTGAGGAGGCAGCCTGAACATCATTGATTCCCCATTGATTCCTTCCACAGAGGGAGAGAGCCACACCCTGAGTTGACCATAGGCTTGGCTGTTAAGCTTGTGGGGACATTAGAAGAAAGGGCAACAAGAAAGAGGAGGGACAGGGACATTGATCTCTACTGAGCTGAAGGCCAACTCTATTCATTCCTCCTAAGTCAGGGTCGCAATTAAAGATATGGAAACCCACCTATTGGAAGAAAATGATATCATGGACTAGACAGGCTCTAGGTCACATTCATGGACCAAAATTCCTAGACATTGTACTTCCAAGGATGTCAAAAGTCAAGCCTGGATGGGTCCAGACTTCTAACTCTCCTCCCTTGTGGCTGGTTAGACTTGGTAGCATCACAGAGAGAAGTCAGAGCAGTCACCCAAGCTTGTCCCTATAGGAGTCTGGGTTCCAGACCAGCTTTGGTTACCCTGGAGCAACAGACCCAAGATTCAAGTATGGGCTTGGAGGGGAGGGTGCAAGCCCAGCCCACCTAGGCCCAAGGAGTTCTCCGCGTGGAGACCAGCTCACCAGACTTCTATGCTAGCGTATGAGCCGCAGCTTCGGGACAAGCATTCAATTCCCAGTGAGCGGCCTCTATCATCTGTTTCCCTCTGGACCCTCTTAGGGAGGCACCAAGCGCCACCTGGACAAGACACAAGTCTAGGGTGAGGGTCCAAGGTCTGATATCCTAACAAAAGGCCAATTTGTTATTGTCCCATTTACATTTCTATCTATTCATGGGAGAAAGTCCTCTCAGAGCTCAATATCCAAAAAGATTTAACTTCTCTTGAAGAGTTGGCAGTATTCTCTTAAACACACTATTAAACTTTTCGTTTGTAGAGTTAGTACCTTATCCCATTCTGTTAAGATCTCTCTTATTCCTGGTTCTGTTTGCTGTACAATGTGCTATTTCTCTTAATGGTAACCACTGTTTATGGAGTACCTACCAGGTACTTATTCTGCCCTGAATGCTTTACGACGTGCCCAAGGTAGGTATGTTGTTCCTGTTTTACGGAAGGTCAGAGAGCTGAGCCTCAGGGAAGTTAAACAATTTGTCCACAACTAGTAAGTGGTACAGTTGGAATCTGAGCCCGGATCTACTGGTCTCCAGAGCTTTTAGTGTCACTTCCAGTTGTGATTATTAATAACAACAGCTAGCACTGATTGAGTCCTTACTAAGTGCTTGGCCCTGTGCAGAGGGCTTTCCGTGCATTATCTCATTTAACCACCGAGATAACTCTTCGAGATTGGATTATTATCTTCACTTTACAGATGGGGAAACTGAAGCTCAAAGAGATGGAAAGACTTGCCCAAAGTCAGATAGCTGGAAAGACCAGAGCTGGGCTGCAAACCTGGGGCACTTTGATGTTAACAACCATGTTCCTGATTACGAAGCCTGCCTTCCTTGGTTTCCTGACATTGTCAAATTGGGTGGGTTCATGCAACAATCACCACTTGTTTGGACAATTATGAACCCATCTAATGATGCCCCTGGGCTGACCTGGGCTTATGAAACTGGTGCAGGAGAACAAGAAGAAAGTGCGGATTTGTGGCAGTTCGAGAGAAGGGTCCAGAGGCCCAAAGCTGAGATTGGCCCCCTCCTTCCTAACTGCCAGATGACACCAAGACTGTTTCTTGGCTTGGCCCAATCCTTTCCTCGCCCATTCATATGATAATTATCCAAGTCTTAGAGGTACTGTAGCCCTCAAGTTGAGCCTCAGAAAATCCTTCCAGTTTTGTCAAGCAACTGGCCATTTTCCCACTTCCAAGGGAAATAAGGGACTTTGTGGTTTACCGGCCACAGTCTGGGGTAGAGGCCAAAGAGGGTCTTTGTCTGAGGAGCATGGAGAAGGCTTATTCCAGGGTTCTGACAAACAATAAAGGACACTGGTGATCCAGGGGGCATTCCTGTTTCTTGGGAGACTTTTCTCCAGGAGTATCAGGATTTGTCTTTTCTCAATCCCTTTTCATTCATCTTGCCCTTCTTGGAACCAGCCGTTGACAGTAATGAGGATGAAGAGACGTAGCTCTGTCTCTTTAGAAAACTGGGCAATTAGATTTTTCTTAATGAAGTTCTTTCCTTTCTCCTAGCAAAATCATTTCTGCTGTAAACTTGGCTGTATTTTTAAAAATTCCTTTAAGTAAAAATGGAAGACAGTGTTTCCTGGAAGAGCATCTTAATATTTTCATAAGCCTAAACCTAACTGTGCATGTATTCTTTGATCCTTGATAGCTATTCCAGAACTTGCTTTGAATGCCTCCTGTGTGGAAGGCACTAGGCACAAGAATTCAGAATGAATAAAACCCTAAGGCCTCTACACTCAAGGAGCTCACAGTGAGACAGACACATAAACAACCCCACAGTAATAGCAGCATGCCCGGGGGAGGAGCTAGGCAAAAATAGAAATAATTTACATCTCTAAAGCACTCTAGAGTTTACTTTCTCATACACCACCTCATTTAATCCTCATGGCAAGTAGCCTTTAGGGTAGATAATGCCTCATTTTACAGATGAGGATGCAAGGATGCAGAATGGAGACGTGCCGTACTCAAAAGGCAGATCAGAGATGGAAAATCAGGTCTTATGACTCTAAATCCCAGATTCTGGGCACAGTACCACAATGGCTCCTGATTTAAACCCAATAACTTAAGTGGTTTGGCTTCACTATTCCATCTCTTAGAATTTTAAAAGAGCAGAGGAAAGAAAACACCTTCACACCACATCGGGGAATAATCCAGTAAAGTAATACAGTTAATTTCAGCAATCATTCTTACAATATATAATGAACACCACAAGATGTTAAGTAAAATTTAAACATCTCTTGCAGGTGTTCTTTATTTTTCTTTCTTTCTTTCTTTCTTTCTTTCTTTCTTCCTTTCTGTCTGTCTTTTCTTTCTTTCATAGTTTAGCTGATTTCTGAGCCTCCTCCATAGCAGAAAAATCTGTCAACAAATTCCTTACTTTTATTGTCAACTTGGTGGGTTTCTAAATTAGAAAACTAACCACACTCATTATTTTGGAAGTCAATCACAATCGAAGAATGTAAGTGGAAAAGGTTTCCTTTCCACTGTTCCCTGTCACTACAATCCTGCCCCCAACCTGACTTCGACCCTACTCCTAGTCCCCAAGAAAAGGCACCATTATCAATTGATAAGAACTCTCAGACTCTTTTTATACACACCCAAATACATAAAGAAACACATTTTTTATTTAAAAAAATAGAATTGTAACACACTCACACTGGAAGTTCAGGGGTCTTTTCCCCCTCATTCATGATTACTAAACATTCTTTTGCATTTAAAAAGAATATACAGACTGTGAAGCTGGTGAGGTTACTATAGTCCAGGCCCAAATACTTTAAATTCATAAAACCTGGGGCACTTGTAAAATCCAGGTTTCCTGGTTCCACCCCCAGACATTCTGATTCAATAGGTCTGGGCGATACCCCAGAATCTGAATTTGTTATAAATTCCTCCCCCGTGACTTTGATGCTGGTGGCCCAGGAGCCACACTGGGAAGAACGCTGAAGGAATCAAGGAAAGCATCGTGCCTGACTAAGACTTACTGGAACCTTCTTTTCCCTGCTGCCCATGCTGGCAACTCCACTTCTGCTGATGGGTTTTCAGTACTGCCCATCTTCCTCCCCTTTCCAGGCAGGTGCACTTACTAATGCTTCACCTGTAGGTTCAGGTTCATTGTCTAAGACCTGAATACTGGTGACTCTCTTAGTGGTTTAGCTAACATTTCCATCATTCAATGAATCCTCTTGTATGCCAAGCAACATGCTGGAAATTCTGATGTGTATTATTTGAACTAATTCACACACGCACACAAGTGAGCTATTATTATCCCCATTTTTCAAATGAGCAAACTGATGAGTTATTATCCATATTTTTCTTATTCTTCTTGGATAAGAAGAGACTTCTCCGAAGTCACTCTGCTGATAAGCCATAAGCCAAAACACAAACCCAGGTCTGTGCAATTCCATCCAGAGCACACCTCCCCCACCCCGTCCGTCGCGGTTCCTCCGTCAGCAATCCATATTCTCGTCTCACCTACTTTCTGTGACTTTAGCATAACTCTGTCCAATCAGGATGGATTTCTATCCTCTTCAGTTGATCCCTGGCTTTAAAATTGGCTTTAATTTTACCTTAAACGCACTTATCCCATGATTGCATTTATCATCTTGAGTATAACTATAAGAAAATTCCTTTTCTGAAAGCATTTCAATCTTTTACACCAGGAATTGTGTGTTTCTCTTAGAAGTACCAACCTTCCTGACCACTTAAATATTTTGATGGCTTCTGATCCTTTTCTACATGAAAAGATGGTTCCGTCTAGATCCTAAATAGCTCAGGAAATAATGTTAGTAAGATAAGCTTGGCCAATTTAGCTTTACAGATCAATATCAGAAGTCATCTATAACATTTTCAACTATTTAGATCCATTTGCTATATAGGTCCCTCCAAGAACTCTGTATCACCCTTTCATAACACTCAACATTTTTGTAGTTATAAGTTAAAATTTGTCTTCCTGCTATGGGAACAGGAAACATAGTAGGAACTCATTCTAAATCAAAGTAAACTAACTCACCATATTCTCAACATTTCTTTCTCACTATCCCGAATAGCATAACAATTCTGTGTTTCTGGCTGAGAGCAGAGGGGCCTCTGTCATTTTTGGCACGGAGTCTCAATGACAATAGTATGCCAAGTATGAGATCCAGCAAGACAGATATACTCAGGGTGGGGCCTAAAGCGGGTCGATTGGGCCACAACTAAAGCCCTAGATGAGCTGAGGATCAAGAAGTAAACTCTAAAGACCAAAACCAGGCAAAAGGTCAGAAGTCCAAATGGTCAGGGTAGGAGGTCAAGGAGTAATCAGTTACCAGGTGTCAGAAATCAGGGAGTGACTATTTTCTGCTTCAGTCTCCCCAAGATGATATAGCTTCAGGAGATCCAAAATGTACTGTCTGGAGAGGTCACTGATCAAAATAAAGACCATGTAAAGTAAAAAGTAATGTACTAGCCAACTCTGCTTAAAAATGTCTTACTCAGACAACAGTTGGAGAGCAGTCATGCTGCTCCGCCAGTGTGCATTCTTCAATACAAACGAAATCAGAGCAGCAACATCACTCTTTTGTGTCCTTGAGGGTGGGTGGCTAAAGTGTTTTTGGGTAAGTGTCTCTAATGTCACTTCTCTCTCTGGTTTCTTTCAAGACACTCTAAGATAAGGAAGGTCCTCCTATGGAGCTATCTCCTCCCTCTGAGCTCTTTTTTCTGTATTTTCGAAACTTTAAAAATAATGAACATGTACATACCCATAATCAAAAAAGAGGCTCTCATCCACCATCTCCAAGGTCAAAGACTCATGGGATCCAATAGTTAGAAAGAACTTCAAGTTCCTCTCATTTCAGATCTCATCTCCCACCCCAATTCCATTTCACCTATCCTGAATTTCAGCCAAACTTCTTACCCTTTCCCAAGTACCCAGGCCCTTTTGTGACACTCATGTCTTTGCACATGCTATTCTCTCTTCATGAAATGCCCTTTCCATCCTGAGAGCTTCTATCCATCCTTCAAAAATCCTACTCGAAAGTCCTTTTCTCTACAAGAACTTCTCCAGCTCTCCTGGGCAAAGTTGTCATGTTCACTCTCAGTTACCATAGAGTGTGGTTCCAGTATTATTCCAGTATTTACTGTATTAAAATTGATTAGTCTATTTTTATAACTATCTTAGAAAACTATGTCTATCAAAGACAGAGATGGAGACTATATTTTACCCACTTTTGTGTCCCCATATCAGACACATACTCAGTTAATAAAAAATATTGGATTCCATGCAGTATGCCTGCAAGTGGCACCTGGTTTCTCTACCTCATCCCCCTCTAAACCATCCACTGGACAGCTCTACATAGAGACAGCTGTCCCCTCTGTGGATTCTTCTTCCTGAATTATCTCTCAGTCAGGGTTTGGGGAAAGCCTGGAGCTGCTTCATTATGTGCCTCTAGACAGCAATTCCCAGTCCAATCCCATGCACCCCAAAGCGAAACATCTATGAGTGACTGTGTGCAAAGTCCAACACAAGGACATCTACATTCATTCATTCATTCAACAAATATTATGATCACCCACTACACACCAAATGCTATTCCAGGTGTTAGCAAAATACTAATAAACAAAGTGAAACAAAAGTCTTGATCTTACAGACTTTCCATTCTGGTAAAGAAAAGAAATAAACTAAGAAGGGAAAATATCATATAGCCATAACAGCTCTGCTGAGAATTCATGTCAGTAGACCCAATAGTTACTCCATGGCTACTTAAGATTGAATGGTCAGGAATTGACATGCAGGCTGAAAGCTGAATACCAAGAAGGAGCCAGCCATGTGGCAATCCGGGGGAAGAGGATTTCAGGAAGAAGGAAAAGCTAAGTACAAAGGCCCAAAGCAGGTCCAAGCTTGGAGAATTCAAGGAACCAGGACAGGCGAGGGGGCCAAAGGTGAGCAGAGCACAGCTTTGTAAGTTGAGCTAGGGTTTGGGATTTGATTCTCAGGCAGTGAACCCAGGTTTGGAACCCAGGAGTGACATAATTAGACTTAAACTGTGTAAAGATTACTGCTGGTTGCTGTGGGGAGAACAGACTATGAGGCCAAGAGAAGAAGCAGGGAGACCATGTAGGACAGTGTCTTTCAACTGGGACCTATTTTGCCCACGCCCCCCACCCCCCGCCCCAAGGGGACATCTGGCAATGTCTGGAGACATTCTTGGTTGTCGCAACTTGGGGCTGGGGGTGTTGCTACTAATATCTAGTGGGTCGAGGCCAGGGATGCTGCTTGACATCCCCCACTGTGCAGGATGGGGCCCCACAACAATAAATAATCCAGCCCAGAATGTCAGGAGTGCGGAGGTTGAGAAACCCTGAGTTAGGGGGATGTTGCCATGATCCCAACAGGAGGTGACAGTGGTGTGGGTCAGATGGTGCAGATAGAGAAGGAAGGAAGGAAACTCACTGAAATTAATATTTTGAAGGTTTTCTTCCCTATTTCCTTAGACCTCTTGGACAGGAGTCAGGCAGGGAAGGCATTCTGTGTTCACCGCCTCAGGGGCAATACAGAGAAAGACCGAACCCTTGGCTTTTGGCTTTCAAAAGCTTAGCCCTCAGGGAGACTAAAAGGAAATGTGGATTATGGACAACTGCTGAGAGAATGTTTGATGCGCAAGTGCCAGGATATCACCCCCTCTTACCCTCCCTTTCCCCTTCCTTCCCTACACAGAAGTAAAGCTGTCAGGGAGTCAGGTGTGCGTAAATTTCACGCACCTATAAGAAAATAAGCTGCACCCTGCCGCACCCCAAATAAGCCCAGGGGAAGAAGATGATGATAAAGAAGATGAACCCCTTATAGATTTGCAAAATCTGAGAACTGAGAGGAGCTGGGCCACTTCCCCCAGGCAGAGCCCCAGGGGGGCACTGGAGGAGAAGCAAGTGCTGGGCCCAAGGCTGGCCTGAGGCTAATGTCCAGTCCCTCGCCACCAGCGTGGCGCGTGGGCCCCAGGATGACCCTCTGGGCCTGCAAATCACACGGAAGGAGCTGAAGAGGGAACAACTAAAGCAGCCTCAGGATTTGGAGAAAGGAGGGTCACTGTCGCAGACTGACCACGGAAGGCCCAGTAAGGAGGAGAACAGATGAGTAGCGCCGGACCCTACAAAGTCCCTTGGTGCTGCCTCCACCAACCTGGATTTGGGACACAAAGCTAAAGGAAGCTCCAAACTGACTTAGAGTTATTGCTGCCAGCTCCAGCAGAATAGAGATGTGAAATGGAAATCAAGTTACAAAGTATAAAGAAAAACATAGTTCTTATGAGCCTGGATTGGTAGTTGAGATCTATTCACTCTGAGATGCAACGGGCCATGGACCTATGTGCTCATCTGCACCATCATCACCTGGCATCAACCTACAATCCCAGGGCCGGTGCCTAAGGCCAGTTAAGGCACCTTGAACACTGCCCGTAGCCAAGTGCACCCCTTACTGTCATGCACAGATGGGCACATGCGTACATGCCATGAATATTGATCAGGGGTGAGCTGTCACCAAATTACCATTTAAATCAATGGTTGAGCACTCTGTAATTGGAAATGTCAAATCCCACATCTTCTAAGTGACCTCAAAACACCACACTGATATCACTTAGCTGAGCTGGATACGTATTTGTTTTACTTCTTCCCCTCTTCAAGCTGCCCTCTGAGAAAAGTATAAAAATTAGGACACCGGGTAAAAGTCAAAAAGAAAAAAATCTGGATAATTCACAAACCAAATAGCCTGACATTTTCTAAAATGTAACCTGAGGAACAGAGTCTTAAGAGATGTTCCACAAAAAGGGTCTGTAAGATCAAATAAGACTGAGGACAGATCATGACTCCTTCTTGGAGATTCATACTTAACACATTCAAGGTTCCCAGAAGTCCTGTGGGAAACAAACTTATGAATATTTCATTCAGTTTATATTAGAACTTCCAAAACCTGTTTGACCACAAAACCATTTTTTCCACCCAACACCTCTTTAAGTCTAATCTCGTGGAATACACCTCGGGGAACACTACTCCAAACGTAAGTTGGCCTAATAATTAAACGAATTAAGAGAACAGAACCAAAATTCCACTCCCGGCCAGCTAAGATATTTTAGAAACACACACAAGTCATCAGAATGAAGCATTTACAAGTGAAATTGAGGCCAGGACACAGCTTTCTGCATCCTGTATTAGGCCAGAGGTCCTGAAGCTCAGCATTTTTAAAACGTCAACCCCAGTCCCGTTCCGGCACCTACAAGGAAAGAACCAGTTGCTGAACCAGCCTAACCTCTTCTCCTCCTGCTCTCTCCAATCCTTACCCTGTCACATACTTGCCTCGTTCTGTTTCCCAAGGCACCACTCAGCTCTGCCTCCGGGGCAATCACTCCTGGACAGCCAAGATATTTCCTAAACACCCACAAGCCATGAGGAATGAAGCATTTACAAGTGAAACCACTGCCAGGGCTTGCTGCACCCACCAGAGCAATTCTACTCCATACATTTATTGATTACCAATTAGATGCCAGGCATGAGGCTACAGCAACAAACCAAGCAGACAGAGCTTATGCCCTCATGGAAACATGGTCTAGAACTGTCTCCTAGCCAGAAGCCTTCTCCGAACATCAGTTTCCACATCTAGAAAACAAAAGGAGAGTTGGACTAGAACACACCAAAGCTTTTGTTTTTATATTTCCAGGTTGGTGGAGGTAGAGCCAACAGCCTCCATGAAGTCTACAGGGCTGTTTCCAGTGGGCCAGTTTCCCAGAGATAACTCCTTGGGGTGGGAGTGAAGGGATGCAACACAAGGGGACAGCAAGCGGGCAATAGGAGAGGCTGGATTAGAAGGAGCATGGAAGTGTTAGGAAGGGTAGGAAGTCAAAGATTAAGACGCATCTCAGACTGGCCCTCCAAGGAAGAAAGAAACCCCTGGGTTTCAGAACCATGTGACTTGGTGTGCACCTTGCCTCCCTGCACAACCAGAAGTCAGGAAGACTCTGGTTTCAAGCCGGGCTCTGCCGCTGTTTGCTGTGCAAGCTTGCACAACTTATTTCTCCAAACTTTAGCTTTCAACCTATAAAATGGGACTAATAATGACTATCTCACAGAATTATAGGGATCACAAAATGTGATACTGGTTATATATGACTGAGACCTAGATCTAAATAAAAATGAATTAAACTCCCACTGCTAAATAAAGCTAAATAGCCTGAAGCCACTGAATGAATGGGAGAGTGAATGAATGAATGAATGAATGAATGATAGAGGTTTCTGGAAAGGGGAGGTTGTCTCTACCATAAAAACGTTAGTGGTGAAAACTCCAGAAATGGCCAATATAGACCCCCAGGTCCACTGGTTCCCCCAGGCTGGGAGGTGCCTATAGTGCAGTGCTCCCTCAAGCCACCCTGACTGTGACAAACATCAGCTCATCAAACATCACCATGGCTTTCAACATGTCAGCCTTCACCAAATCCCTGCTAATAAACATCTCCCCTGTAAGGGATAAAGAAGAAAATTCAGCCAACCATGAAGAGTATTCCTTTTCCCAGTAAAACTCCTGCTCTCAATGGAACAGAAAGTATGAGCATTGTTATGGGCTAAATGTTGGTGTCCCCCAAATTCAATTTCAAAGCCCCAATGTGATTGGTATTTGGGAGTGGGTGGGGCCTTGGGTAGTGATTAGGATTAGATGAGATCATGAGGGTGATGCCCTCCTGGTGGGATTAGTGCCCTTATAAGAAGAGGAATACAGAGAGCTCTCGCTCTCTCATCATGCACCAAGGAAATACCGAGTGAGCACACAGCAAGAAGGTGACCATCTACAAGCCAGGAAGAAGGCTCTCGCCAGGAATCGTATCTGCTGGGACCTTGATCTTGGACTTCCCAGCCTCCAAAGCTGTGATAAATAATTGTCTGTTGTTTAAGCCACCCAGTCCGTGGTATTTCATTAAAGCAGCCTGAGCTGACTAAAACAAATGTCAAAGAAAATAATTACTTGAACCATGAGTTATAAGAATAAAACTTATTATTAATCATTTATCAGCCAAGCATGTGCCAAGCACATTGAGGAAAAAAAAGATGACAATGTCCATTAAGTATTTCTGCTCTCAAGAGTTCATAGCCAAAGGACTAAACTCAAAGTTCTAATAAAGGATAATAAGGCTCAGAATAGGAGGGCAGATGTGAGGGAACCACTAATTCTGCCTAGGAGAGTTAGGAAGGCATTACAAACGGTGTCATTTGAGCTGACATTGAAGGATGGTCAGATGTTGGTGAGACAAAAAGAGGAGAGATGACCAGGAGACATTTTAAGCAGAGCAAAGGCACAAATGGGGAAAGACTGGGAAGTAGGAAAGGGTATAGAGAATTCAGAGATAAAGGATTGTTCTAATGTGGTTACAAGAGCACAGGCCTATTATGGAGAAAACAATGGAGGATGAAACAAAACAACTGGCTGACGCACCCTCACCAAGGCTTTTTACGGATTTCACCTTGCAGGCCGGAAGCTGCGGACTGTAGGCCAGAAGTTGCAAAGCCAAGAGCTGAAACTGTCCCACTGATGGTTTGTTCAGACACTGAAGCACTTTTTCTTTTTTTTAATCAGAGCTACCATTTAAAAATCAAGAGATTGTCTTCATGGTCTTGGATTTGGCAAAGAATCTTTAGATATGACATGAAAAGCATGAGGAAAAATAGATACTCTGAACTTCGTAAAAAGTAAAAACTTTTGTGCTTCAAAAGACATCTTTGAAAAATGAAAAGACAACCCACAGAATGGGAGAAAATATTTGTAAATCATATATCTGATAAGGGACTTGTATCTAGAATATATAAAGAATATATATAAAGAATATAAAAATATATATTTTTATATATATAAAGAATATTATATAAAGAATATATAAAGAGCTCAACAGTTTTTTTAATATTTAATTTTAATAATAAAGTTTAAAAAATAGAAATCCAGCAATTTTATTTTAAAGTCCAGATTCCCTTGAAACACCAAAATAACTGACCACTCTGGGCTCACATTTCACGGCAATGACAGGCTGAAGCTGAGCAATGGCTGCCTCCTTTAGGTGAGCTAACAAATCAGCCACAGCCCCGTCACCCCCCACGGCTTCCCCACCCCGGCCTGCATTCCTCATTGAATCCTGTTGCAGTCAACGAGGGCTCCTGAGGAGGGTTCGCTGTATGGCATATAACCTCTTAAGACTGAATTCATCTGGTGATCAGTTGAAAGTTTTTTGTGTTTTGGGGTTTTTTTTCTTCATGGATTTTATCACCATATTCCAAGAAAACTCTTAGAAAGCCAAGAATATGCGATATACTTCGCATCTCTCACGATGCCCAGCACAAGACTAAGAACAAAGTAGATATTCAATGTTTATTGAGTGAATGCATTCTCTGCGATCTTCTTCAGTACCTGCTTTTCTTCCCCCAAATTATAGACTTTTGCTCTTAAGATAGACTAAAATGATTAGAGGCATGTAATAAAAAAAAAAAAAAACCCCACTGAAGTCAATCACTGCATTTCTATTTCAATTTTCCATTAGGCCGAAATGGAAATGGGAACTCCGAATGAATGCAGAACAGACCATTATGTCTGACAGCAAGATGAATTAGAGCCCAGGATACTGAGGACGCCTGCAAATAAGATCACCAAACACTGTCCGTGGTCTTTGAGGGAATTGTGAGAAATAGGATAGGTGCCAAAACGCTGTAGATGGCAAATGTTGCTCTAATGTCAAAAGGGGATAGAAGGTATAGCTTGCCAGTTCCCAACCAGAAAATATGATGTCACTCTCAGGCAAGGTTCTTGAACAGATTGGTAAAGGAACATTTGTGAGCACCTCAGACAGGAAGCCCTGTCCATGTGGAGCCAGCACAGGGTCACTGAGAACAAATCATGTTAAATTCATCTTCCTTCTCTCTGACAAAGATCCTAGCCTAGTGGGTTGCAGAAATCCAGCAGATATAAATACATATGGTGCAATGAGGGGGTAGGCAGTGAAAAGGACTAATTCAACCCCTGGACTGTATTAATAAAAGCATTCCATACAGCATAAGGGAGTTGATAAGCTGTTTTCCTTCTCTGACCACATCTGGAGGATCTCATTTAGAACTCAGTACTACCCTTGAAGAGGCTTTTCATAGTATCTTTTGGAGGCCTATCCGGCAAAACCTCTTTAGAAGCATAAAACTCTCATCCAGATTTCTGGCATCTGTTGAAAAACCGAAAGATCCACTGGGCCTACATTCCTAAATGGGAACAACTGGTTGAATCCAGGTAGTGATTGCTCATTTGTATAGGACATGTGCTCTCAGGCCCATCCTAATCACCACCACTCCTTCTTACATTGCCCCTGCTAAGGTAGTTGACCAGTTGCCACAAATCACCTTACTTGACCAACGTTACTCATTTATTCTACCTGCCAACCACCCAAAGGCACTGGAGTTTGCAGCCCAGGGTGCAGTAGATCCAAAGGAGAGTAAAGATAAGCAGCCGTGGACTATTGTATATCAGCAAATAAGGATGATCATAATCTAGAGGCTATGATCGGAGTCTCTAAACATTCAATGGGCAGTCATGGGAAGAAGTATCTGTCTTGTTCTATGAAGTCCCAAGGAGGAGATACTATAGAACCAACTATAGATAATATGGAGGTGCACGAAAGACTTATTTCATCCAACATAAAAACAACTTACAACAGCCAGAGCTCTCCAAAAATAAAGTATATGGGCTTTGAAGGTGGTGAGTTCCCCATCACTTGAAGTGAGCAAGCATACGGTATACTGCTGCACTGCAGGTCCTTAATCAAAGTCCTTAATCAAAGGACTTCAAGTATCTGATGAGAGGACAGAAGGCATGAGTCTGAAACTTTTTACAACAGGGGGAAAAAATACTGTGAAACATTTCCCTTTGTTAGGTCAATAAATTCTTAAAAAGGAAATAAAAGAATGTATGTCTACAAAGAACTCAGTATCATTTTTAAAAATCAAAAGTTCCCCTCAAAGAATTCACAGAGAGTAAAATCTAAGTAGGTGGAGTGTTTGCACCAAATTGGCCAAATGCTACCCAGGTAGAAAGGTAATTGCCATCAGGCGTTATTTTTGGTGATTGGTCAAACATTCTTCAGAGGCAAGCAACAAAAGCAAGGGATCAAAGAAAGAGGGCAAACAATGGAATGCCATCAAGAGGCAGCCAGCGCCACCACAAAACTGCCATCTGCTGCTGACATCAATCCTTCCAGGGGCAGCTGCAGGCAAACAATGTATCAGGGAACATTTGCCCTGGCAGAAAACCCTCTGCCTTCACATTTCCAGTCTTGTGACCTTGGGCTAGTCATTTAACATTATGAAGCCTCAATTTCCTCATCTCTCAAACTGAGTTTATGGTGAACCTTTTCGGTACCTTGTGTAGACCAAGAGTAGTGATGTCTGGGAGTGAGCCACAGAAAGTGTAGAGCCCTGAACACACAATAATTATAATGATGATGAACACAGAATTTTCAAAGAAAAGATTCCAGATGGTTTTGGGCACAGCAGCATCCTGACCTTAATTGTGTGGGCGTAAACGCTAAAAGGATAAAATTAAATTCCTGGAACTAGAATGCAGAGACATTTAGAGTCTGGAAAAGACAAGATCATTTGGGCAAATTTCCTGCTGAAATGCATTACCTTGTACTTGCTAATTAGTTGTTAAAATAAAGGTGAAAGGTACAAAGTAAAAGAATCAGCCAGAGCCATAAATGCTTAATAGATCTTCAAGCAAAGTTCATGGGCCCAGTGGTAGCAAAGCTTCAAGCTTTATCATCACGTTTCCTACCATGACAATTCTTGTAAAAACCTCAACATATCCAAAACTCAGCATCCTCTCCTCTATTATGGCATTTTTTTATGGGAACCTCAGTTTCTTTTAAAAAATCAGCCACCTTAGTCTTGTAAAACATAAATTCCCTGAAAGAACATTTGCAAAGACAAACTGGGCTTTTGTATTTGAGCAGTCAGGTGAATTCAAATCTCTGACCAATGAAGGGCATGTTTCTAAATTTTCAGCAAGGCTGAAACACCATAGGCCACTGTTTTCTACACTGAACTGAAAACTAAAGAGGAGGCCAGAGGGTTTTCTGCATATTCACCCTGGGGTCTACTCAGAGGTGATTAGCATGTGGGGTTTGACCAGAGCTAAAAGGCACCAGACAGCAGGCCAAACTGGAAAAAAACCGAGGCTCTCCCCTGATGGCTGCTCCCCTCCCAAAGTTTCCCAAGCATCTGAAGCGTGTACAGCAGCTGTGACTGCCCGCCTGGCCTCCCGCCGCTCCTGTCCAGGCAACCCGCCTTCCTGAGTCACTGAGTCTTGACCTGCAGCAGCACCTAGAAGCAGGTGTGGCAACCACAGATCTGAGCCCCAAATAACCAACTTGCTTGATAGGTCACTCATTACCTCAAGGGGGGGCATCAGCATTTACTGAAGATGTATTCTGTCTTTACTCTTTCTCTGAGAGACCACAACACACCCTGTGTCGCAGCAAGGAGAACCGTGACCAGAAAGAAAACAGACCCTAAGAGGCAAAGTCCCTGGTTTCCCCTTAGGGTATATCCTCAGAGAAAGCATGAACATGGTGAATGGCGCTTTTAGGTTTTCCTTGTCAAAAGCTGAGCCTAGAACTCACGACGGTGGGAGAAGCCCGACCTGAATGAGGGTTCTGCCTGCAATTGTCTATGCGATTGTGTACAGCGTCCTATTTCGCCTTGCTAGTGTGGATTTAGGGAGAAGCTGCTGAGAGCAGTGTGTGCCCGGTGGCACCAAAGCTAGAACAAGCAGCCAGAGGTCATCTCATCCTCCTGGCAGGCTTTCCCTGGCTCCACGGAAGCCAGGCAGCACCTACCAGTCGACACGGCGCACTGAGATGTTGGCTTTGAATGAAAGCTGATGACCCGAAACGCCAGTGCACGGAAGGTGATTGGGGTTGCACACTGCAAGAGAATACATTTTCTGCACTGAGCTCCCTTTTTATACTTAAATGCCTGCATTAGTTTGGATCAATATGCTCCATAACAGTTAATCCATGGAAACCAGGGCCAGCCGAGAGACACCGACAAAGCAGTGCAGCCTCCCCGTGCTGATTCCCTGTGCACATGCATGTGAATTCCCGCCTAGAGAAAGGGGTAGAGGCAAAGCCACAACATAAAGGAGAAAGAAAAAACATAGCAGACCATAAAAAATAGACATCATATTAAGGGACTTTGCGAGGGGGTGACTGTCAAAATGGCCTTAGAGTGACATGTCACGGCCAAGATGATGGAGTATCCGAGACACTCCTAAAGCCAGGGTCGGATCCTCCTCGCACACCTGCAATGCAGTGATTGCTGCCGCTCTATAATCCATACACCCAACACCAGCGCTCTCTGCAGCTGAAACCAGTCTGGACTTGTACCGTTGCCACCGTTCCTCCTCACAATAAGATTATTGATGCATAACAACATTTCAGAATGGCAGGGAGGAAAAGGGGGGAAAAAGCCAAAGCAAGGGAATAAGGAAAGGGGAGGGGAGGCATGACTCCCCAGCCCGCATCTCACCTTTTATTTGGGCTTCATATTCAGCAATGATCTCTTTGTCTTTCTTGAACTTAGTTTGAGATGACATCTTCCAACGTGGCCAAAGGCACTGACAAGCTAATTTATTTCTCCTTTTCTTCCTGTATTATCTCTCAAGCCCTGGTAATCACACGGCTCTGGTCGATTTCACAGGTTTAGTGGCTAATCTCTTTTACTTGCCTGCAGAGCCGAGGGAAAAATCCCTCTCCTTCTGGAAGGAAATTTTTCTTTACTTGCCGAAAAAAAATGTCTCTAGTAGCTTGGTCTGGTCAGCTCCTTTTGCAAGAAAAGAACCACCACCCTGGGAGCACAGTAACCTGCCCCAGATTTTCAAGGTTTTTCTTCCAAAAAATAATAACCAAGAACACTCACTCACATACACAACACACGCTCACGCGTGCACTCACACACTCATCTGGACATGCACACACACAGTCACAATACACACACACCCTCACTCACTCACACCCGCTCATACACACACACACACACACACAAACACAGTTCCACAAGAGACGCGGTGCTTCTTTGGTCGTGCAGTCAGCCCCTGGCTTGCTTTCCAAGGCTCTGCTAAGGAGATGGTCAGGTTGCCAAAGGGCCGGTCATCTCGCATCCTCCCTCCCTTCGGGGCTTCTAGTCTGGTGTTCAGTGAGGATCAAAGCCAGAAGAGCGAGAAGGAAGTTCTGCTGCAAGGCTTAAGCTCGGATGAACCCGGTGTTGGACTGCTCGCCCTGCAGGGCTGGCTGAGCGCTCCCCCACCGCCCTCGCCCTCGCCCTCGTCACTAAGCTCCACCTCCCGGATTTTATAACAACTGACACATTGTAGCCTACAGGAGAACAGAATTCACTGCAAGCAAAAAGGGGAAGAGACGCTCACAAAAGGGAAGGCAGCAGGAAAAAGAATGGGGCTAGGAAGGCGGGAGAGGCCCCTGCAAACTCCTACCATGAGCAGTTGGACCAGGGAATTTTCTTCCAAAGTCTCCGAGAGGTCCACCTTCTCTTTGCACCATGCAATTTAATCCAATTTCTCAAAGCAAGAGCTATGTGACCATTTGTCACTCCGTGGGAATTGTCTAGCAGAGTAAGGGGCTGACCCACGTAGGCAAGCTCATTAGTATTTGTTGAGCAATTGTGGGGTGGCAGGGACAATGCCAGGTGTTTGAGACATGCAGCTTCGCGAAGCCGTTGAGAGCAGGCATGCTGAAAACACCCAGCTGCCTCAGTGTCTCACTGGGCTTTGGGCAAATTAATAACTCACTGAACCTCAGCTTTCTGAACGGTAAAATGGGCTCTCTTTGGGGCTTTTTCATTCTTTCTTTCAACAAATATTTACCGAAAGTCTATTATTGGTCAGGCATCATTCTGGGTAAAGGGATACAGCAATGACCAAAACAGGAAAAAAAAAAAAAATCCCTGCCCTCCTGGAGCTCCAGGGTCTCCATGTCAGATACTGAGAACATTAATGTGGTTGAGAACATTAATGTAAGTCACCACATTAATGTTCTCAGGAAAAGCAGTCCAGAGCAGAATCAGAATGCATGGTGACTGGTGCCTCCTGGAGTTGTGCAAGGCAAGAGGTCCTGGGAGGGGCAGCTGAAATTTTTTTTAAAATGAGATAATTATATAATGTAGAAGAGATAAATGAATGGGGAAGAAAATACTGCAGGGTAGGGGGCTTCCAGAGTGAAGGAGCTCTTAGGAGAATCAAATAAGAATGTAAAGCCTAGCTTAGCACAGTGCCTAGCATATAGGAAGCGCTCAATAAATGATAGCAATTATTATTACCCCATGATATCGCCCCAGCAACCTGACAACATAATATAAGTATTTCTCTTTAACAGATGAAAGAGCAGAGGCACAGATATGGGAAGTGACTTACCCAAGGTCACCAGCATTCAAACTTAGGCTGTCTGACACCAGATTCTGCCCATGGAAATGCTCAAAGTCTTCTGCATTCTGCTAGAGAGCTGAAACCCATCTCACATGCCATTAAAGTATAATAAGATTTAAAAATGAAATCAAGCACTCTATAGGGTCACTGACCACTGGAATTTCACATATTAAGATTATCATTAACATGTGTTATCCCCTGAGTATGGTATTTTCACAAATTTCTCAAAAATAGTCTTCCACTTGCCTTTTCCGAATGTATAATAGATTACTTAACTTGAGTTTAGAAATGAATAGATTATCCATGTCAATTCATTGAGGCTTCCTAGAGAAGGTGGTAGTTGTAACCGGTCTCCCCAGGTAGGCGTGGCGAGGGGAGTGTCAGCAGCAGGGCATTCCCGTGAAACAAACAGAACAAGCTAAGGTCTACAGCTAGGAATGTACAGGATCTGCTTGGAAAAGTCCAGCTGGGAGAATCACAGAGCTCATTCCAGCTTTGTGCCTGGAGACAGGAGGTCCCAAAGGCCCTAAGTCTCAACTGGCCCACAGCCATTGCCATTAGCCCCCTGCTTCACCCATCCCATGGGCATACTCAGGTCCTCTTCAGTTCCCCTTTGGACTAGTTTAAAACAGAATGCCAGACACATTACCTGAGAAAGATGTGCTCTGAGATTAGCATCCCTGCCTTAAGCCTAGACTCTCAAAGAAAAATGGAAGTTAGCACTGCATACCTTGGCATGAGACAGACTGGGTCTCTTGCCTGGCTCTGCCACTGACCAGCTCTGAGAACGGGAGCAAGTGACTTACAGTAACCTGCTTGTTGCCCACTTGAGGCAGGAACAAGTAATTGTCAGCTATTCTCTTCATTACTAAAATTTTAAATCCACAAGTATTTCTGGGAGACCCATGTGTCTCTGCCTAGACAAATGCAGGCACTGAGCCCTGGGAATGTCACAAAAATCCATATGCAGTTGAAGCAAAGTATGATATAAAGCTATGTGCTAAATGGCAAGAGAAGCTGGATTCTTCTGTAAGACAAATGGTGATTTCAGCTCTGGCTCTGCCACTTACCAGCTTGGAGGGGGCCTACGGTAGCTTCTGTGCCTTCTCTGAGCCTTGGTTTCCTCTTCTATAAAATGTGGTGATTTTACTTATTGCATAGGATCTAATGTGATTGGAGTTTTAAAGTCCCTGGCGTATAGCAGAAGTCCCACCAATGTTATTTCTTTTCTAGGGCTCAACCATGCTGCACGTCGGACAGCAGTTGAAGCCCTGCAGATACCCAGGTTAAAGCAGGAAGCGAGAGAAGAAGAAAAAAGGAGAAAGAAGAAAAGGGTTGCGCCCCTCACAAACACACCACTGCACACCCTGAATCATATTAAACAGAATCTTCTGTCCCCAAGAACAGGCGATGTGACCTGGGCCGGCCCTCTGGAACAATGTCCTCACCCTTTTCCTTCCAATCCTCCCCTCAGCTCACCCCAGTCTCCCAGCTGTCCTTCTGTGACACTCCCTCCCACGTGGCCACTTCTTCCTCGCTGTATGAGAACCAACTGCTATTCGTGATGTTCACCCTCCACGTGATAGAAACAGAAGCCAGATTTCTCCCTCAAATAGATGCAGTATGCAGCAGAAAAAGGGGCTCTACCATTGATCCGTACCGACCCCACAGGGTGAGCATACTCCCTGGAAGGATACATTCCATTTGTCTTGGGCTCATTTCCCGAACTCTCTTAGATATTCCTGAATTCTACTAACAGCAAGTATTTATCGAGCACTTACTTGTTCCATACAGGCACTGGGCCAAGCACTCTATATAGGTTTGATTACTGACTACTGGGGCAACCCAATTAGTCAGATGCTGTAATCATCCTTGTTTTACAGGTGGGGAAACAGAGGCACAGAGCTAAAAAGCAATCTGCCCAACGTCACATATCTAGACACTAAGTGAATTACATTTAAGCCCAGGTCTGACCAACGTCAGAGGCCAAGGACTTAACCAGTACATAATTCTATCCCAGAGCCATCATCATACGAATAATTGCTATCAAATATTACTTTTTCAATCAATAGTGTTCAACCTAAAGTCTGCTATTTTAAAAAAGAATTGGAGGTTAAAAATACAAGGAAAGCATGTCACAAATGGCCATTGATGAGGCTTAAATTACAAGTACAGCTGAATGACACAAAACTCACTGAACTGGTTTCTTTTACTGGAAGAAAAAAAAAAAAAAAGACTCTACTTGAAAGAAGAGTGACCAGAATAGTTTTGGGTTTAAGGCAATTTTATTTTTCTGGTCAAATATGAAACCCTCCTAAGATGACTAATAAGGGTTGACATCTTTTGTGACATTCTCCATGTTGCTACAAACTGAAGTATCCTTGGCTGGCTCAGTGAATAATTCTGCCCTTCAATCTCTGCTCTGCAAAATGAAAGCAAACACAGAACTCAGCTAGTTAGTGCCAGAATTTGATACAATTAATAGTGATGATGACAACGTGCCTTTTGTGTATATATTACTTTATACTTTAAAAGCCCTCTCATATCATTTCTCTTATTTGGTAATCACAATAACCCTGGGGGACAAATGGAGCTGTTTTTAATCCCTGTTTGGCTGATAAGGAAATGAGTGGATAAGTGGAAGCTTTGATGGGAGAATTATTTTATAACCTCAAGTATAAGGATGGCCTTCCTAACCATATCACAAAACCCACCTGACAGAGTCAATTACATAACAATTTTTTCAAAACTCTGCCTGGAAAAAGCCACCAAAAGCCTACCCAAAGACAAATGGCAAACTGAAATACAATATTTGCAACACACATCATAGGCCAAGGCTAATTTCCCTGATCTACAAAAACATACTAATTTCCCTGGCATACAATTCAAAAAAATACTCGTACATGAATGTTCATAGCAGAACTGTTCACGACAGCCAAAAAAGTGGAAACAACCCAAATGTCCATCAACAGATGAATGGATAAATAAAGCATGGTCTATCCATACAATGGAATATTATTCAGCCATAAAAAGGAATAAAGGCTGATGATGCTACGACATGGATGAATCTTGAAAACAGTATGCTAAATGAAAGAAGAGACACAAAATATCACATATTATTTGAGTCCATTTATTTGAAATATTCAGAATAGATAAACCCATAGAGACAGGAAGCAGATGAATGGTTGCCAGGGATTAGAGGAGGTGGGGAATGGGGAGGTGACTGCCTAATGGATACAGGGCCTCTTTGGTGATGATGAAAATGTTTTGGAGCTAGATAAAGGTGATGTACAACATTGTGAATATACTAAATGCCACTGAATTATTAATGAATTGTTAATTGTAAATGTTTAATCTTATGTGAATTTTTTTTTAATTTTTAAGATTTCATTTATTTATTTTTAGACAGAGAGGGAGGGAGGGAAAAAGAGAGGGAAAGAAACATCAATACACAGTTGCCTCTTGCACGCCCCCTACTGGGGACCTGGCCTGAAACGCAGGCGTGTGCCCTGACTGGGAATTGAACCGGTGACCCTTTGGTTCACAGGCCGATGCTCAATCCACTGAGCCACATCAGCCAGGGTTTGTTATATGACTTTTACCTCAATAAAAATAAATATTTTAAAAGTTTCCTTCAAATCTATGAGAAAAACACCAAAAAAGCAGCCCAGTAGAAAACTTAGTAAAGGATATGAATAACATGTCACAGAAAGGGCAGTACATATGAAACGTTAATCAATTTCATTCATAATGAAGATGAATCAGGCATGGCTGAATCCAGGGGCTTTAACAATGTCAACAGGATACTATGTGTTTTTCTCCAACTCTTCATGCTGCTTCCCTGTGTGATGGCAGGCTCTTCCTGTAAGATGGCAAAGGTGGCCCCCGTCAACTCCAGGCTTACATTCCCCGGGCCTGGTAATTCCAGCAAGGAAAGCGGTCTTTCCCAGGGGCTCCAGAAAAAGTCCTGGGAATGGTCAACTGGCCTGGGCTGGAGTGAACAGTTATGCCTGAACCGTGGGACCCAGATCACGGGTTTGTCCCTGGAGCTGTGGGATGGGCTCAGACCCAAACAATCCATATGACCAGAGAGATTCCTGAAAGAGGATCAGGGTGCTATTCCAGAAAGAGGAAGAATGGATGCTGGATGGGCAACATCAACATGTGTCTGCTATGAATAGAATATGAGAAGGAGGAAAGGGAAATTCACAGAAGAGATCCATGGAAAATGTGATGAAGCAGCTTGAAACTGTCCAGCTTCGATGTTTATAAAGCACCTTTTCATCTGTCATCTTGATCCTTGCACAGTCCTTGAGATAGGTAATATTACTCCCATTTTACAGATGAGAAAATGAAGTCGTAGGGAAGCTGAAGGACTTCCCCAGTGGGAAAGCCAGGCAAGGAACCAGGACACCTGACCCTGTATCTGGTGGTCTTTGCCCTGATCATGTAGATGCCACATCTTACTGAAAGACACTGCAATGCACATAGGAACTCACAGGCCTCAGGTAACTTCCCACTAGGCTGTTAGGAAAAGGAAGGAAACCAGCCTCTTGGCAACCAGATCCCATCACTAAGCCGGAGGCAAGCTGCCAGTTGATGCAGCAGAAGTCCTCTAGCTTTTCAAGTGTGCTTCCAGTTATACAGCCCAACTGTCCGCTTGCTCATCCACAGGGACAGTGATTCACAGCTGGGCCTCAGAATCCTAATTCTGAAAGAATAGAAAGAAGGACGTTAAAACACTCAAGCCCTTACTCCATCACCAGCGGAGTTTGCTCACTTCCAATGATGATGAGGCCTTTGGTCCTCAGCCTCCGTAGGGTTCGAAGGAACGCTTATTCCATCTGGTGAGATCTCAGCAAGATGAACCCTCTGGCCATTCTCCCGCTCTGCCACTCACTCCTCCCCAGAGGAGAAAAAGTGTCTTAGCCAAATGATGAATTGCGGAAGAGAGGCTGAGTTCACCCCTTAGTCTTCTCTTTTGGGATCTGCCTGCTTACAGGAAGGGTGTGCTCGACTGCACTCTCTCCACCTTGCAGTAGGAGGAGTGGGCCAGTTGTGTCCCTGTGGGGGACATCTGTGGTGGCTCCAACTGGCTGGGAGAGTCTGTTTCATTCAGGGTTGAAAAGTTGAGTCGTGTACTTGCACAACAATAAAAAAAATGGAAAAAAAGTTAACTCACCTTTTTGAACACACACCGAAACCATGTCCTTCAATCTAGTTTTATCATAAATAAAGGTTTCATTTTGAGAAGCAGAGTAACAAGAAATTCCCGGAGCTGGTTTGGAAGCCTGGCTCTGCCACCTACTAGCTGCCTGACCTTGAACAAGTTGCTGGCTGGCACCTAGGAAGTGTCACATACATGTTTCTTCAATAAATACAAACTCTTTATTTGTCTGTCTCCTTTATCTACTTCTCAGTTGGTTTGAAACTTGAAAGGGGAAGAAAAGTATGACATGTTCACCCTACAAAAGTTCAACACTAAAGAACTTCTACCTTATGATTGTCTAACCACTATCCCATACACCTGAAATTAATATAAAATAATGTTGAATGTAAACTGTAATTGAAAAATAAAAAGAATTAAAACTTACATCTTTTCAAAGCTTTTAATTGTAAGTCATGAGGTAATTACGGCAATGCATAGTCATGAGTGTTTTGTCAGGTGACCAAGAGTCTTAGTTCATTCAAGTTGCTATAACAAGGTACCGCAGACTGAGGGGCTTATAAACAACAAACATTTATTTTTCACAGTTATGGTGGTCACGTGGATCGTTGACTTCTTCCAGGTCAGGGAGCTCTATGTCGGTCTCTTTTATAAGTGCACTAATCCCATTTCTGAGGGCTCCCCTCTCATGACCTAATCACCTCCCAAAGGCCCCAACTTTTAATACGATCACATTGGGTGTTAGGATTCCAACATGCAAATTTGGGGGTTGGTAGGAACACAAACATTCAGACCACAGCACTACAATACAAGAACTCAAGGCAGAGCTTGCAGACCAATAGATTCCTGCCCAGGAAATAAATCCTCAAGATCAGATGGGGGCAAGGAAGTGAAAAAGGAGATCATAAAACAAGTGCCTAGGGAGAATGTTCCAGGTCAGGACAAAGAGACTGACCAGAGACTCCCAGAGTCTCAGCCTTCTCATTTCTGCAACGGGAGAATAATATAACTTCTTAGTGTTCTTGGGAGAATTACATGAGAAATGAATGAGAGGTCTTATAGTACAGATATGAGGAATTAAAGTGCCCACTGAGCCTGTGTATGCAGTTAACAAGTGTACACTGGTCACCTTAAATGCCCTCTATTGGATATTGGGAGCAGCAAGAGATTATGTGACTCGATCAAGGTCCTATAATTCATAAATGCTAACTCTGGGCTCTAAGCCCAGGTTATCAGACTCTACTACATCATGCAGGCCATCAGCTGCTAGTAGATTCATAAGAGATCTAGAGACCAGGATAAGAAATGGGGAACTCATGTCAAATTCTCATGTTGTCTTAATGTTATGGACTGAAGGCCTGTGTCCCTTCCTAAATTCCTATGCAGAAGCCCTAACTGCCAATGTGATGGTATTAGAAGGTGGGGCCTTTGGAAGGTAATTAGAGTTAGATGAGGTCCTGAGAGTGGGGCTTCATAGTGGGATTAGTGTCCTTACAAGAAGAGACACCAGGAAGTATGCTCTTTCTCTCTCTCTCTGTCATGTGAGGACACAACAAAAAGGTAGCCATCTGCAAATCAGGAAGAGGGCCCTCACCAGACCCAACCATGCTAACACCCTGATTTCAGACTCCGGACTCCTGAACTGTGAGAACACAAATGTCTATTGTTTCATCCACCCAGTCTGTAGTATTTTGTGATGGCAGCCTGAGGTAAGGCACTCACCTTAAGAAACCCAAAGAATAGTTAATTCAAAATAATTAATAATAATAATATTAATAATCATTGAAAGTAGCTATACTAGAGGATATGAATAGAAGATTGCTATTAACTCATTTAGCAAATGTACCTTAAGTACTTTGAATGGGCTAAGCTTATAAAGAGCTAGACACAAACATGAACCAGACAGACATAGTCCCAACTGTCATGGAGATCTTAGTTTAATGGAGCAGACAGGTAAACAAGCAATTACAATTCAATGTGACAGAGAAGTACAGGGTTCCATGAAATTTCATGGTAAGAGCACTTGACCTGGACTTGAAGAGCCAGAGACAGCTTCTCATAGGCAGAAATTTCTAACCTGAGCCTAAAAGACAGCGAGCTGAGAAAGCAAGTCCAAGGGAGAGAAGGTGTTCTGGACAGAGGAAACAGCATGAGCTGAGAGGTGACAGAGCGTAGCTGAAGCCCGAGCTCAGCGTGGGGGATGGAGGAGATGATGCTGGAGAGAGACGTGGGCCAGAGCTCAAAGAGCTTCCTGCAACATGCTAACAAGTTTGCATTTTAGCTGGGGTTCAGTTGTGAACCCCTGAAAGGAATAAACTTCATCAGATTTGCCTTTCAGAAAAGATAACCCCAGAAAGCAATGTGGTAACTGGACCAGAATAGGCAAGGCGAAGGACTAGAAAGCAGCGCAGAGGTGTTACCATCATTTAGGAAAGACTCAAAGTTAAGTTAGACAAGATCATTTACTGCGCCACTGTAAAGACTGGGTACTTCACAAACATTGCCTGACTCTATCCCTGCACCAGTAACAGCACACACACTGGGTACTATTACTGTTTCTGTATTTTCAGATGAGGAATTCTCTACTGCAGAGCTGCCGCTCGAAGGTTAGCTGCTGTCCCTTTGTCCCTGATGCCAAGGCCCCAGCTTTTTTCATCTGGACAACTTTAATAGCCTCTTTCCTGGTCCCTCTGCCTCCCTACAACCATAATCAACCCAGGAGCCAGAGTGAGTTTTTAACATGGAAATAAGATCATGATCCCTCCCCTGGTAAAAATCCCGCCATGGTTTTCCACCACTTAGAGTTAAATGCTCAGTCTTTCCCATAACCCCAGGCCACTAGGCCCCTACCTTGCTCCTGACCCCGTCTCACACTGATCTCCCTCTGAGTCCCTGCTCCAAGTCGCAGCAGTTTGCTTATACTTCTGGGATGCGCCAAGGACTTGCCGTTACTCAGCCTTTTCCAGGACCTTGGCCCATGTGTCACCTTCTCAGAGAAGCCCACCGAGATCACCCGATTCAACAGGCAGCTCTAGCCCCTTCCCTATTTTACTTTCTTAATAGTACCACCGCATCTGAAGTGATCTCATTTATGTACGTTTGTTCAGTTAATGATTTTGTGAGACCCTCCACACCCTGCCCACAGTAGACTAGTGTGTCAGATAGAACTTTCTGCGATGGTGGCAGTGTTCTAAATCTGTGCTGTCCAATACAAAGTAATACCCAAAAGCCTACTGAGCACTTGAAATGTGGCAAGTGTGACTGAAGAACTGAATTTTTACTTCGACTTTGTTATGAGCTTAAATTTAAATGTGGCGGTTATGGCATTGGACAGGCAAGCTCTAGAGCATAAGCTCTAAGAAGGCAGGGACCATGTCTCTCACCGTGTCCCACATGCCCACAACAGTACCTGACATTTAGTAAGTGCACAATAAATAATTCTTGAGGGAACAAAGATAAGAGCAAATGAACACGGAAATCCCTTTTGACCTCCTCTTGGTACTGCTCTCCACCTCTCACTACAGGTCTGGAGGCCTCCATCCACCCAGAGAGGAGGGGGTAAGTTGTTTGCTGCAGTGACCTCGGGCATTTGGCAGAAACACCAGGTGCCAGGGCGGCAGAGTCCATTACTCCCTCCACTGCACTCCATTTGGAGCCCAGCACCCCCCGTGCGGAGGTGGGATGGTAATGAGGCCCTACCAGGCCCTAGTAAATACTGCAGCTGTTTCCTATACAGTCATTTGGGCTTTATGGAATGTGGAAGTGGCTCGGCCTATAAGCCCACGTGGGTTGCTTTATTTGTCTTTCCACCTCCTCCTCCCTTGTCTAATGTTGGAAGGCACTAGGAGTGAGAACCAAGTCAGTGTCAGGTCAAGAAACTGAATTCAATTAAAGTCTTATTTGGACCCAATCTCTTTTAGGAAATGAAATCAGCATCGGGCTGAATAATATATTTTTTGCAAGTGGGGTCCCTCCTGGGCTCCACTTAGACAGAGAGATAATTCAGAACAGGCTTTCAGTCTGCTCTTATTTTTACCCAGCAAGGATTAGGACATCTGCATTATCCCATGGCAATAAAACAAAGTTATACTTCCCCCTGTGATCGTCCCAAATAATGATTGAGAAAGATATGGCTCCCAGGGTCTCTGGAAAACACTGCTTCACCTTGTTAACTGAGCTCAGGATCGAGCGTGAAAGGAGCAGACACAGATGCTCTGAGATAGTAACGACCGTGAGACAGAGAACAGACAATGGTTTAAGAGACAAGACAAACAGATCAATTGCGCAAAGATGGCTCTAGCTGAACCTCCTAGAGAATCCATGTCATGCGCAGCTGACAGATGCTGTGAGGGCTCTGGTTTCCACTGGTGAGAAGGAAAACTCTTGTGCCTGCTCCGAGAAGCTGACATGGAGGGACTGCAAAAAGTTGGATTACTTTATATTCCATGGCGTATATCTGAGAATTGCCAGTCATATCATCTGAGATGCTGCAGGAAAAGAGCTATATTTTCTCCGTAGTTTAGAAATTGTCTTTTTCCTGAAGAAGCCTCTTTGTCAGCAGGGGACAGGGGGTATATCCCCAACTGTTGTCTGGACAATAGCTATGTTCCAGAGTATCAGATGCTCTAAAAATTATAATAATAACAATATGCACTTAAGCCCTGACAATGTGTCAGCCTCTGTGCAAACCCACTTTATACATAATCTCAGTGACTTCCCTTAACAACTCTAAGATAGCTATAACTATCCCCACTTTATAGGGTTAAAAAAGGGGAGGATTTAGAGAAGTTAAGTCATCTGCCTTGCTGGAGAGGCCCATGTAGAAGGAAGTAAGGGTGACCTCTGATCAACAGGCAGCAAGGAACTGAGGTTCTCACCCAACAACCCACAAATCCTGCCAACAACCACGTAAATCAGCTTGGAATCAGATATGCTATGGACTGAATCGTGTTCCCCCAAAATTCATATGTTGCAGCCCCACCCACCAAAGTGCTCTCTAGTATTTGTAGATAGGGCCTTTGGGATGTAATTAGGTTTAGATGAGATCATAAGGGTGGGGCCCGCATGGTGTGATCAGTGCCCTTATAAGAACAGACCAGAGAGCTTGCTCACTCTCTCTCTCCACCATGTGAAGATACAACAAGAAGTTAGCTGTCTGCAAACCAGGAAGAGAGCACTCACCAGAGTCCACCATGCTAGCTAGCACCGTGATCTCAGACTTCCAGCCTCTACAGTTGCGAAGGTATGTGTGTCTGCTGTTTAAGCCACCCAGTCTCTGACACTTTGATTTGGCAGCCCGAGCTAACTAATATAATACCCTTCCCCAATTGAGTCTTCATATGAGGCCTCAGCACCAGGTGACACCTCAACTGCAGGTTTGTGAGAGACTCTGAAGCAGAGGACCCTGAGGAACCAAACCTGGATCCTGGATCCTTGATCCTCAGATACTGTGAGATCAATGCGTTCTGTTTTTATGCCACATTTTGGAAGTAACCTTTTACTCAGCAATAACTAACTGACACAGTCACACAACCCAAAAGTGCTTCAGCTGATTCCAAACCAGGTGAACCTCGTCCCAGAAGGCACTCATTTTTGCACTCCTTCACACTGCCTTTCGTGTTTTCTTCCTTCCCTTTCTCCAGGCTACCGATACAGGTGCCAGCTGCTCTGAAACAGTCTGACGCTGCTCCTTTTCCTGCTGCCCTGTCCGCCGGGGATAAGAGCAGGACCCTGCGCGCTTCGGGAGGCAGCCCCACAGAGTGGGAAGCAGACAGAATCCAGAGTGAGGCGATTGGCTTAGAATCACAGCATTGCCAGCATACACCAACTATGTGACCTCGGGCAAGTCGCTTCCCAAATCTGAGTCCTCACCAGCCCTCTCTTAAGAGATTGTTTCTTTTTCTTTTAATTTTTATTGTATTTATTCCGTCACTATTCATCCTCCTTATACTCTCTTCCAACTCCCTCCCCACTGTCACCACACTGTTGTCCATGTCCAGGAGTCCTTTTTCTTTTTTGCTCCATCCATCTACCCCTTAACCCCTGCCCCAGAACTGTCCGCTTGCTGCATCTCCATGAGTCTGTCTCTGTTTTGCTTGTTAGTTCAGTTTGTTCATTAGATTCCACATATGACTGATATCATATGGTATTTGTCTTTCTCTGACTGGCTTATTTCGCTTAGCATAATGTTCTCCAGGACCATCCATGCTGTTGCAAAGGGTAAATTTTTCTTCTTTTTTACAGATAAGTAGTATTCCATTGTGTAAATGTCCCATAGTTGTTTTATCCACCCAACTCCTGATGGACACTTGGGCTGCTTCCAAATCTTGGCTATTTTAAATAATGCCAAAATGAACATAGGGATGCTTATATTCTTCCAAATTAGTGTTTTGGATTTCTTCAGATACATATCCAGAATTGGAATTGCTGGGTCATAAGACACTTCCATTTTTAACTTTTCTGAGGTGTCTGCATACTGCTTCCCACAGTGCCTACACCAGTCTGCATTCCCGCCAACAGTGCAAAAGGGTTCCCCTTTCTCCACATCCTCACCAGCATTAGCTGTTTGTTGATTTGTTGATGCTAGCCATTGTGACAGGTGCGAGGTGATATCTCATTGTGGTCTTAATTTGCATTTCTCTGATGACTAGAGACACTGAGCATCTTTTCATATGTCTATTGGCCATCTGTATGTCCTTTTTGGAGAAGTGTCTATTCAGATCAATTGCCCATTTTTTAAAATATATTTTATTGATTATGCTATTACAGTTGTCCCATTTTTTTCTCCCCTTTATTCCCCTCCACCCTGCACCCCCACCACCACCAGCATTCCCCCACTTAGTTCATGTCCATGGGTTGTACATATAAGTTCTTTGGCTTCTCCATCTCCTATGCTATTATTAACCTCCCCCTGTCTATTTCGTACCTACCATTTATGCTTCTTATTCCCTGTACCTTTTCCCCAGTTCTCCCCCTTCTCCCTACCCACTGATAACCCATGTGATCTTCATTTCTGTGATTCTGTTCCTGTTCTACCTGTTTGCTTAGTTTGTTTTTGTTTTTGTTTTTTTAGGTTCAGTTGTTGATAGTTGTGAGTTCGTTGTCATTTTACTGTTCATAGTTTTGATCATCTTCTTTTCCTTAGATAAGTTCCTTAAATGATTCATGCAATAAGGGCTTGGTGATGATGAACTCCTTTACCTTTACCTTACCTGGGAAGTACTTTATCTGCCCTTCCATTCTAAATGAGAGCTTTGACAGATAGAGTAATCTTGGATGTAGGTCCTTGCCTTTCATGACTTTGAATACTTCTTTCCAGCCCCTTCTTGCCTGTAAGACTTCTTTTGAGAAATCAGCTGATAGTCTTGTGGGAACTCCTTTGTAGGTAACTCTCTCCTTTTCTCTTGCTGCTTTTAAGATTCTATCCTTATCTTTCATCTTGGGTGATTCAGTTATGATGTGCCTTGGTGTGTGCTTCCTTGGGTCCAAGTTCTTTGGGACTCTCTGAGCTTCCTGGACTTCCTGGGAGTCTATTTCCTTTGCCAGATTGGGGAAGTTCTCCTTATTTTTTCAAGTAAGTTTTCAATGTCTTGCTCTTCCTCTCCTTCTTCTGGCACCCCTAATATTCAGATGTTGGAGCATTTAAAGTTGTCCCAGAGGTTCCTCAGCCTCTCCTCATTTTTTTGAATTCTTATTTCTTCATTCTGTTCTGGGGGAATGTTTTTCTTCTTTCTGCTCCAAATCATTGATTTGAGTCCGGTTTCCTTCCCTTCACTGTTGGTTCCCTGTGTATTTTTCTTTATTTCACTTTGCATAGCCTTCACTTTTCCTCCATTTTTATAACCATATTCAACCATTTCTGAGAGCATCCAGATTACCAGTGTTTTGAACTCTGCATCTGTTAGGTTGGCTGTCTCTTCATCACTTAGTTCTATTTTTGGAGCTTTGATCTGTTCTTTTGTTTGGGCCTTTTTTTTTTTTTTGTCTCCACACCTATTATGTTGTGAGGAGTGGAACCTTAGGTATTTGCCAGGGCGGGACAACCCATGTCACTGCCTTGTGGTGCTATTATTTTGGGGAGGGGTCCAAGAGGGAACAATGCTGCTTGCTTGGCTCTTGCCCGGCTCTCAGTCACTTCCCTTGCTACCCACAAGCAAATTGGGACCTTCTGGTGCTGATTCCCAGGTGGGTGGGTTTGTGTACGTTCAGGACCCTGTGGGTCTCTCAAACGAACTCTCCCGTGAGACTGGCAGTTTCTCCCGCTGCCGCAACCCCCGCAGATTTTTACCAGTAGAGGTTTTGAGGCTTTCTTTTCCAATGCCAGAACCCTGGGTTGCATGGTCTCTCCCACTCCCCAGTTGTTCCTCCCCGTTTATCCGCACACAAATGTGGGACCTCCAGCCCACCAGCCACCGCCTTGCCTGCCCTGGTCCGCTAACTGCGGCCTTGCCATGGTGCATCCTCTCTGTCCCGGCTGCCAGTCTCCACCCCTCCTACCAGTCTGGATGAATGTTTCTTCTTTAACTCCTTGTTTGTCAGATTTCCATATGGTTCAATTTTCTGGCAGTTCTGGTTATTTTTTGTTTTTAAATTTGTTTTTGTCCTTCTTTTGGTTGTGCAAGGATATAAAGTGTATCTACCTATGCCTCCATCTTGGCCAGAAGTCCCATTTTTTATTTGGATTGTTTGTTTCTTTGATGTTGAGTTTTACAAGTTCTTTATAAGTTATGGATATTAATCCCTTATCAGATGTATCAACAAATATGTGCTCCCATTCAGTGGGTTGTCTTTTTATTTTCTTTATGCTTTCCTTTGCTGTGCAAAAACTTTTTAGTTTGATGTAGCCCCATTTGTTTGCTTTTTGTTTCCCCTTACCTGAGGAGCTATATCAGAAAAAAATATTGTTACAAGTAATTCCAAGATTTTACTGCCTATGTTTTATTCTAGGATTGTTATGTTTTCAAGTCTAACTTTTAAGTCTTTAATCCATTTTGAATTTATTTTTGTGTGTGGTGTAAGAAAGTGGTAGTTTTATTTTTCTGCATGTATCTGTCCAATTTTCCCAACACCATTTATTGAATAAACTATCTTTAGTCCATTGTATGTGCTTGCTTTGTCTGTCAAATATTCATTGACAATAAAGGTGTGGGTTTATTTCTGAGGTCCCTATTCTGTTCCATTGATCTATGTGTCTGCTTTTATGCCGGTATCATGCTGTTTTGATTACTATGGCCTTACCGTATAGCTTGATATTAGGTAGTATGAGTCCCCCCACTTTGTTCTTCTTTCTCAGGATTGCTGTTGCTATTCAGGGCCTTTTGTGGTTCCATATAAATATTTGAAATATTTGTTCTAGTTCAGTGAAATACATCATTGGTATCTTGATAAGAATTATGTTGAATCTATAGATCGCTTTGGGTAGTATGGACATTTTAATGATGTTAATTCTTCCTATTCATAAACACAGTACACGCTTCCACTGATTTGTATCTTCTTCGGTTTCTTTCTTCAGTGTCTTATCATTTTCTGAGCACAGGTCTTTTACATTCTTCGTTAGATTTAATACTAAGTATTTTACTCTTTCTGAAGCAATTGTGAAAGGGATTGTTTTCTTAATTTCCCTTTCTGATAGTTCATTATTGGCATATAAAAATGCAACTTGATTTCTGGATATTAATTTTGTATCCTGTTACTTTACTGAATTCATTTCTCACCCCTAGTAGTTTCTTGGCAGAATCTTTAGGGTTCTCTAGGTACATTATTATGTCATCTGAAAATAATGACGGTTTTACTTCTTCCTTTCCAATTCGGGTGCCTTTTATTTCTTTTTCTTGACTGATTCCTATGGCTAGGACTTCCAGTACTATGTTGGATAAGAGAAGTGAAAGCAGACATCCCTCTCTTCTTCCCGATCTTAAGAGGAATGCCTGCAGAATATTCCTGTTGAGTATGATGCTGGCAGTGAGTTTGTCATATACGGCCTTTATGATGTTTAGGTATGTTCCCTCTATTACCACTTTGCTGAGAGTTTTTAACATGAATGGGTGCTGGATTTTATCAACTGTTTTTTCTGCATCTATTGATATGATCATGTGCTTTTGATCTTTCATTTTGTTTACGTGTTGTATCACATTATTGATTTGCAAATGTTCTACCAACCTTGCATTCTCAGAATGCATCCCACTTGATCATTGTGTATGATCTTTTGACATATTGCTGTATTCGGTGTGCTAATATTTTGTTGAGGGTTATAGCATCTATGTTCATCAGGGATATTGGCCCTGTGATTTTCTTTCTTTATAGTTCCTTTCCCTGATTTTGGAATTAGGATAATGCTGGCCTTGTATATGAGCATGGGAGTCTTCCCTTCTCCTGAATTTTTTGGAATAATGTGAGAAGAGGTGTTAGTTCTTCTCAGAATATTTGGTAAATTTCACCTGTGAAGTCATTTGGTCCAGGGCTTTTGTTTGTTGGGAGTTTTTTGATTACCACTTCAATTTCACTAGGTACAATTTGTGTATTCAGATTCTCTCATTCTTCCTGATTTAGTTTTGGAAGACTGTATGTTTCTAGGTATTTATCCATTTTGTCCAGGTTGTCTAATTTTGTTGGCAATTGTTTATTAATTGTTGGTAATAGCTGTTTATAATATTTCCTTACAATCTTTTGTATTTCTTTGGTGTCAACTCTTATTTCTTCTCTTTCACTTCTGATTTTATTTATTTGGGCCCTCTCTCTTTTTTTCTTTTTGAGCCTGACAAAAGATTTGTCAATCTTGTTTATCTTTTCAAAGAACTAGCTCTTGTATTCACTGATCTTCTGTATCATTTTTTTAGACTCTATTTCATTTATTTATGTGCTGATCTTTACTATTCCAGTCCTTCTATTCACTTTGGGCTTTGCCTCTTGTTCTTTTTTAAGTTTCTTTAAGTGGAAAGTTAGATTGTTTATTTGAGCTTTTTCTTGTTCCTTGAGATAGACTTTAATGCTATTAATTTCCCTCTTAGGATTGCTTTCTCTGTGTCCCACAAATTTTGGATTGTGTTTTTATTTTCATTTGTTCAAGGTATCTTTTGATTTCTCCCTTGATCTTACTGTTAACCCATTCACTGTTTAATAACATGTTATTTAGCTTCCATGTCTCTGCATGTTTTTCAGTGTTCTTCTTGTGATTGATTTCTAGTTTCATAGCATTATGGTCAGAGAATATGCTTGATACGATTTCAATCCTCCTAAGTTTATTGAGACTTGTTTTGTGTCCTAACATGTAGTCTATCCTTGAAAACATTCCACATACACTTAAAAAGAATATATAGTCTGCTGCTTTGGGGTGAAATGCACTGAAGATATCAATTAAATTCATTTGATCTAGTGTGCCATTTAAGGCCACGGTCTCCTTGTTGATTTTCTATCTGGAAGATCTATCCATTGAAGTCAATGGGGTGTTAAAATCCCCAATTACAACTGTATTTCTATTGATCTCTCCCTTTATGTCCATCAGGATTTGCTTCACCTATTTAGGTGCTCCTGTGTTGGATGCCTAAATGTTTACTAGGGTTATATCCTCTTATTGAATTGTTCCCTTCATCATTATGTTGTGTCCTTCTTTGTCTATTACTATAGCCTGGGGTTTAAAGTCTCTTTTGTTGGGTATAAGTATTGCTACCCCAGCATTTTTTCCTTTCCATTTGCATGAAATATCTTGTCCATCCATTTACTTTTAGTCTGTGTGTATTTTTTTTCTGAGGTGGGTGTCTTAAGAGACAGCATACTCATATATATGGGTCTTGTTTTCTTATCCATTCAGATACCTTATGTCTTTTGATTGGAGCATTTAATCCATTTACATTTAAAGTGATATTGATATATATGCATTCATTGCCATTTTATTTTTAAACTATTTTTCTGGGATTTTTTCCTTTTCTTTTTCTTCTTCTTAAGCAAGCCCTTTAACATTTGTTGCCATACTGGTTTGGTGGTAACAAACCCCTTTAGCTTTTTCTTATGTGAGAAGTTCTTTATTTCTCCTTCAGTATTAAATAATAACCTTGCTGGGTAAAGTAGCCTTGGTTGTAGGTTCTTGCTTCCCATCACCTTGAATATTTCATGCCAGTCCCTTCTGGCCTGAAATATTTCTGTTGAGAAATCAGATGACAGTCTAATAAAAGCTCCCTTGTAGGTAACTAACTGCTTCTCTCCTGTGGCTTCTCCCCATGTCTTCAAGCTTTGCCATTTTAAATATGATGCCTTGGTGTGGTCCTCTTTGGGCCCACCTTGTTTGGGAATCTCTGTACTTCCTAGACTGATGTGTCTATTTCCTTCACCAGGCTAGGGAAGTTTTTGGTTGTTTCTTCAAATATGTTCTCAAACCCTTGCTCACTCTCTTTTCCTTCTGGTAACCCCATAATGCAGATGTTGTTACATTTCATGTTGTCCCAAAGTTTTTTAAGCTCTCCTCATTTTTTTTAATTCTTTTTTCATTTTCCTGCTCTGCTTGGGTGTTTTTTTCTTCCTACCTTGTCTTCCAAATCATTGATTCAGTCTTCTGCTTCATCTAATGTACTCTTTATTCCTTTCAGTGTATTATTTATTTCAGATATTGCATTCTTTGTTTCTGACTGGTCCTTTTTTATGGTTTCTATGTCTTTCTTTATGTTGTTGAACATCCTTATAATCATCACTCTAAACTCTATATTTGATAAATTGCTTGCCTCTATCTCGTTTAGTTCTTCTTCTGGAGAATTTCCTTGTTCTTTCATTTTGGGCTTGTTTCTCTGTCTTCCTATTTTCACTGCACCTTTGTGTTTGTTTCTATGTAAATATTAGATTTTCAAAGACTATGGTGTAGACCTGTATCAGATGCTGCCTGTGACTGGCCCTGGACAATCTATTTGGAGCTATCAGCGATCCACAGCTTGTGGCTCCCTCTGCTTGGCCTGGGTGTGTGCAGAAAGAACCAGGCTATGTACCAAGGCAAGCTTTTATAAGCACTGGACCTGAGGGAGGCTCAGCTAAAGTCTCAAAGCTCCCAGAGATCCACCTTTGCCTTCAGGCTTCCTGTTAGGCCTAATCACTGAAAGTTCCTCCAGCTGTATTCCTCAGCTGCTGGGCCCAGGCTCCATAGGGTGGGGCAAGAAACATTCCTGTGGTTGGGCTATTGCTTCCCCTCAGGCTGATGCTGCATGGAGGGGAGTCCTCTGCCCTAGAAAGATGACTTCTGCAGTATGGAGGACTACTGAGCACAGCGATCCTGGCAGCTGACTCTTCATCTCTCTCCCCAGAGACAAAAACCCCATACTCTCCTTGCATGGCTCTAATGTGCTCTGCCCTCCCTTTACCAGAGCACAGGGTAAGTAGCTGCAAATGAAATTTAGTGTGTTGGTCCTTTGAGAGGCTCCTTGTCTCTAGCCATCTCTCCCTGGTAAATAGAAACCCCACTGGTTTTCACAGCCAGATGTTATTTGGGCTCCTTTCCTGGTTCTGGTGCTATAGGCTGGCAAGCCCAGCTTAGGGTTTAGACCCCACACTTCTCAGGAGGAAGTCCCCAGCTACTGAAATATTCCTCCAGAACTTCAACTGCCACTTGTTAGAGCCCAGCCAGCCCTCTCGCATCTCTGCACTTCCCACCACTCTTGATATGCTGAAATGATTCCTACCATTTGTTCTTGATTATAAGGCTTCTCTCCAGCTAGTGTTCAGTTGGTTATTCAGTATGATTTTTCTATAACTTAGTTGTAATTCCAGTTTGGTCCTGGGAAGAGGTTAGTGTAGCTTCTAGCTAGTCTGCCACCATTTCGGGTATCCAAAAGGTTGTTTCTTATAGCATGACTGGAAAGTCTTTATGGGGAGGGCTATACTCTAGGAACAACTGTGGAAAGGTCCCATATCCTCGTTTTTCAGCCTAACAAATGTCATCTTAAGACAAGAATACTCAATGGACATTATCCAAGGTGGATCAAAGTTAGGTCTGCTGGTCTGAGTCTACCAGTGGATGCAGTGCTCCTCAGCAGTGCTCTATCACAAGGCAAGAGAAAGGGTTATTCTTAACCAGAACCAGGAACCCAGACAGTGTCCCCAACAGAGCCACATAGTTACCTTTCCTTCGAGATGTCTCTTCTGCTGTTGGCATATCTGTGTTTGCCTACCTAGGCTCCTTAAGACTGATTCTTACTTGGAAAACACAAATGTCAGCACTCTGTGTCATTTTGTGGATGAAATTTGTATTCACCAGTTCTACATGATATAAGGTCTGTTTTTAAATCTTCCCAAGTACAACTGCAGTCATTCTACCCAAACCCATTTCCAGCCTCATCATAGTATGCGGTGATGACAGCAAGTAAAGGAGGCAGTACATAAATGTGGTCATGTTGGGAAATAATTATCCCAAGAGCAGGCAAAAACCAAAACAGGCCACATTTAGCCTCATCACTATACTTACAGACCACAAAAAAAAAATTTTAAGTAGATAATTTAACTCATTATCTGTTGTGACATGGTACTGTTTCTGATAAATTGTTACATGAAAAGATAGAAGGTAAAAATGTAACTACAGTATGATCTCATTTAGCAAAGAAAAAGAAAAAAGAAACCATTCTAAGGAAATGGTTCTCAAATACATACATATGTATTAGAGACACCTGGAAAACTTCCTTAAATACATTGCTATACCGCACCCCTAGAGTTTTTGATTCAGTAGGCCTGGGATAAGGATAAAAATTTTGCATTTTTAACAAGTTCTCTGATGTTGTTAGTCTGGGCATGAGACTTTGAGAACAACTAATATAAGAAAACATGCCAGGATTCATTGTTTACCTATAGGAAGTGGATCTAAAAAGAATCATTTTTAATTCTATATAATATTATTCTATACTATTGAATGTTGAAAATAAAGAATATATTTTTCACAATCAGAAAAAATACATGATTAGTATAAAAATAATTTTATTAGTAGAAAAAATAATTTTCTTTTTTTTTAAAGGAAGAAAAGGGACAATGGGCTCTGCTTGCATTGCTGCCAGACACTTCAGTTTCTCCCTTTATGCCACTGGTGCCTTTCAAGCTGTTGCCCCGGTGCTGGAGCTAAGAGGGAGTGAGTCTGAGTAGGTGAGGCTGTGTCTTCTTTAAGAGAAACTACTTGGGGCTTCAGCAGTTTCTTCTACCCTACCGACTCAATCCCTGCTGGTTTTTGCAGCCAGAAGTTGTGGGGACTTATCTTTCTGGCACTGGACTCCTGGGCTGGGGGACCTGATGTGGGTCTGGGACTCCTCACTCTCAAGATATCCCTCCCGAATTTTTATCAACCACACACCAGTGAGGGTCCAGCCCATTCCGCGTCTACGCCCCCTTGCCAGTCTGAATGGATGTGGTTACTTTAATTCCGTAGTTGTCAGACTTCCATTCAACTCAATTTATGATGGTTCTGAGTAATGGTTGTTCTATATTTTAGTTGTAGTTTTGATGTAGCAGTGTGAAGAGGTAAGCCATGTTTATATACACTGCCATCTTGACTGAAAGTCCCTGGAGGAATAGTGGTTTTTTTGGGTTTTTTTAATGAGTTAAATTCACCCAGAGAAACATACATATCTTAAGTGTATAATTAGATTAGTTCTGATAAATGTAGATAAATGAAGAGGTGAGCCATATCTGCCTATGCCGTCATCTTGACCAGAAGTGCCGTGATAACTTTTCATATCCTTTAGAACAATTCTGAAGTTTGGCCTCACAAATTAAAGATCTTCCACTGTAATTTGTTTTCAAACATGTTCTGCCAAAAGATGTATACTCTTTAAGAGTTTATTTGTCTTAGCGAACTTAGCACCTGACATTGTAGCTGGAACACAGTACATGCTCCAAAAATATGTGACCCAGGTGTGGCAAGATCCTGGTGGGCAAATTTTGCTCATCACATGCTCAACTAGAAGAGAGACTCAGCATTTCAATACATTCTCAAAAGAGATTAAACTCCCTAACACATCTATAAGGAATGTCTATTTTACTAAAAAATTATTGGGGAGGCAGAAAGGAAAGTTTACATTGCATATAATATAGCAATACTACATAAAATTTCCTTTAACTATTTCTCTTCTTTTCCTTCAAAGCCCTCTCTCCTATAGGTTACTTCATTATTTCTTCCTTCTCTGCCCCTTCCTTTACCTCAGCCTCTAAAACAATATGCTCTATTTTCCCAAAGCTGCTCAGTTTTCAGCCTTTAGAGTGCCAACCCACTCAGCCAAATAACAGTCTGGTGGTTGGTTAATGGAGTAGAAATATCTGTCAATTGTTCTTCAAGCTTGACGCTTACGAGCTCATCTTCACCCCTACCCTGAGCAGGTGATCAAAGTGTTTACTCACCTACATGAAATGGGGTGGGGGGGGCGGGGGGTGTAGGAGGATAGGGTGCTAAGATAGGGAAGAATCTACTGCTAAGAAAATAAGAATTTTCTCCATCAGTTTACGAAGATATTGAATGAATGAGTCAAGATTATCACCACCAAGCCTTAGTCAATATCAAGACAGAGATGCCCACCAAAACTACCATTTCTCCAAATTCTAACCCCATCTCCATCAGGATCCCAATCAACCACTCTTCAGTGGGTTTCTGGCTTAACAGAAACCGCAGCAAAGCTCTGTGCCTGTGACACAGAGACTTCTGAGTCACTAAGTTGTCCCGTAGTATGCTTTCCCTGGTCCTCTTGCTGGGCCCTCCTTCATTGGCATGTAGGCCCCATCTGTCTTCTTGGTCTCTGATCCATGAAAGTGCTTCAACCATAATTACCTGTCTGGTACGACCTCCAGCCTCACTCTGATCTGTGCCACCTGGACATAACCCTCTCCTACCCTAGTTCCACTGCTTCAGTTCTGTCATAAACACTGGATTCTAAGCTTTCCAAAGAAGTGGGAGTGGGATGGAGAAAGAGTCTCCTGTTATTTAAACACTAATTCTGTGCTAAGCCCTGTGATTAAGGGCTCTTAACCAGCATGTTTGGGTTAAATATTGCTCTTCCTTGGGCAAGTCATTTGACCTTTCTTTGCCTCAGTTTTCTCATATGGAACATAGAGATAATAATAGTAAATGCTCAATTCATGTACATTGTTGATATTGTTATTATTATTGCTCACATATACAGACTTTATTTCATTCTCACGAAAATATTGAAAGGTAAATATTATTTTCCTTCATTCATAGTTTTTACAAAAGAGGAAACTAGAGTTCAGATAAAGTGACTAACTCACCCATGGTAACAGAGGCAGTGAGTAGTGTAAGCAAGATCTAAATTTGGGTCTGATCCCCAGACCCCATGCCCATGCCATCATGTCAGGCCTCCTCCAAAGGCAACTACCTCCAAGGTACGGAGTGGCCAAGGCTCCTTGGGAAAAAGTAAAGAACAAGAGGCCTCCAGATGTAGCAATCTCTTTTGTGGCATATTCAAGAAGTAATGGAGGGGAATGGGATGAATATGAAACTAAAATTAAAAGAAGCGTTCCCGCTTTGCCACTCACTAGCAAAGTATACATATATAATCAATCCTCCACACCATCATCTGGAAACAGGAACGATAGTACCATTCATAACAATAATAATAGCCCTGCGCTGGGAACACGCGGTGAGAGCAGTGAATTGGCGTGCAGTGTAAGTCATGTAAAAGTACTCTGCCTGTTGTGAAATGTGTCACAAATGTAAGGTTACTATTCAAAGTCGGCATAGGGTAGCGAAAAGAGAGAGTCTTTGGAGCCCAGAGAAATGGAGTCAAACAGCAGTAGCTGAGTATCCAGGACAGGTTATTTCACTTCTTGGAGCCTCGGTGTCCTCATAAATGGGGATATATCAGACTCTTTCCGTCGGAAGTGGCAGAAAACACAACTCAAAAGGGCATTTGCATAAAAAGGGAGTTTATTGTCACTTAAGTATTTGGACTACAGTTAAGGCATACAAACAATGCCACCCAGTCACCGCAGGCTCTCTCTTGACCTCTTAGTTCTGTTCTCGGCTGCATCACTTCACTGTCCTTAAATAGTAGCCTCCCCCTCAGCACAGCAGGATTACATCCAACTGCCTGAACAAACAGAGCAAAAAAACTTTTCTTGCAAAATTTCCAGAAATAATTCTCATTTACCAGACTAGGGTCACACATGCATCCTTGGGTCAATCATTGAAGCTGGGCGATGATAATATTTGGAATGGCCAGGCCCTGGCATAAGAGGGCCAGGATGAGCCCCATTAGAAACCTGTAAGCTGAGAGTGGGATCAGCGGGATGGTCCTCCAAAAGACAAAGTACTATCACCTGAAAGGAGGAGAATGGATGGCAGGCCAGCAGCAACAGGTGTCTCCAGCTTTAAATGAGCCCTGTATGTAAGTAGGTAACTGTTACAGGGCTCTGCAAACTAGAATTCGAGCTACTGAGGAGTCAGTCCAACATGAGGCAAAAGGAGTACCCTGACTGAGGCAAATGTGGAAGGTTCCGAGATGGCAGTAAAGTGGTGGACCCCCCACTGGACTGGCGCTCGGGCAAAAATCAAAGTCAGCCTCACAAGGGAGAAAGTTTAGGGCTTAGTATGGGCAGGTGATGAGCTATGGTTGGGACTGTAGCCAAAAGACCAATGCTGGCAGAGCTATGCCTCTGGCTTTTGGTTGAGTGGACAGCTTGTCCCCTTCAAAAGGCCAGGCCCAGCAGGCGAAGGAAACCATAGCAACCACAAGTTAAGGAAGACTGATGAAAAGCTTGTAAACACAGCTTCCAGCCATGTGGCATAGCTTCGGGATCCTAGGAGACAGCCACATAAAGACCAGTCTGGCTCCTGACAACCAGGCAAAGGGGGCTATTTCTGGGCTCAAATGTGGGCCCATGCAGAGTCTGCAAACCAGATAAGCAAACAGACATTATGGCTGAAAAACGGCATCTTTGTGTGCTGTACTCCTAGCTGCACATGTGTGCCAGGAGGCCAAGTTTGCCCTTTTTGCCCATACCAGTTTATGTACACCCCCCTTCCCGTCTCTGTACAAACTTCTGACCCACCCTCAGCTCTGGGTGGCAAGTGACCATGTACAGAATGGCAGCCACTGGGAAACCTACTAAGGGGCTCCGTGTCGTTGTTCAGTCATAAATAACCAGCTGTGTCATGCAATTTCCTGAGCTGCACAACTGGCAATGACAACCTGCCTTTCCATCCATCATCAGGCAGTGATTGTGGGTTCTCAGCAGGATGCTGATAACTACATTTTTCAAGGTCGTGGCCAAGCCCACTTTTCACCACTGGAGAGTTAACCATTACTCCACAATGCTGGGTATGACAGTATCCACCTAGAACAGGCACATTTAACTAGATGTAAAATCTGCCTCCTCTCCAATCTGATTTTCCAAAGAGAAAATAGGAAAATCAGCAAACTCTTTTCACTTGAGAAATACTTGAAATTTTAGGGGCACAAAACCCAAATAGTAACTATGGCAACACAAGCCACTTCAGTACGACTAACACATTATTTCCAGCACAATATCCTGGCTTGTGCTCAGAGAGCATAGGTAATGTTAGCTGAAAGCAATTCCTGAATTGGGTTGGGGGGAGGAGGGCATAAAAATCCTCTGGCAGTGGAAGCTTCATGCTTAAGTTTCTGGTTTCAGACCTCTCGGGTTAAGTAGCAAAAATGAGTTAACTACTGGATTAATATCTTGCATCTCCACACTAATGAACTGGCAGTCCCTCATCCTCTGCTTGGACTTCTTCACTTCCAACAAAGCCATTCAAAGCCCAGGACTGACAGTGACAGTACTGAGAACAGGAATTATAAAAATTACAGAATCAGGCATCTTGACCAGACATTAAGGACAGTACAGACTGGGAGCCTCTTGGAGGCAGAAGAATGTGTTATATGTTTTACACAGAGCTAAGGATATGGCCGTGATGGCTGAAGCTCCATCTAAACTCATTTGTTTTACAGACCCAGGAAAGTTAGGAGACCAGCCAGGGTCACTCAGAATCAAGAGCTGACATGGACTCCTGGCTATGAAGCAGAACAGAATGGAGTTTGCATCCTGGCTGTTGTAGACTCTGGGCAAGTCCCTTAACCTTTGAAACTGGGTTTACTTAAGAAGAAGAAGAATTATGATAATAGTAGTAATATAAGAGTAATAAAAGAGCCTACTTTTTAAGATTGTTTAAGAATAAATAATCTATGTAGTACATTTAGCATAGAATGGGTGCTCCCAAAATCATTGATACCGTTATTATTAATGGCAAAGCCAAAACTAGACCAATTACTCCCAGAAGACATCTGCACAAGGCAAGAGGAAATCCACCTTCGTCTTAACCCATAGTCCCACTTCTTTCCATACCCCATCCTCCGACATAAATTACCATTAATCAGTCCTTTTTTAAAAATGTTGCTGTTGTTGTTCAATTACAGTTGTCCCCATTTTTCCCCCATTGCTCCCCCCTGCCCTGCCCACACCCCTCCCACAATCAGTCCTCAACTATTGTCCTTGTCCATGGGTCCGTTATACATGTTCCTTGACTTGGCCCTTCCCCTTCTTTCCCCTGTTGTCTCCTTCCCTACTGCCCTCTGGTCACTGTCAATTTGTTCTTTATTTCCATGTCTCTGGTTCCATTTTGCTCACTTCTCTGTTTTGTTGATTAGGTTCCACTTATAGGTGAGATCGTATGGTAATTGTCTTTCACCACCTGGCTTATTTCACTTAGCATAATATTCTCTAGTTTCATCCATACTGTCACAAAGGGTAGGAGTTTCTTCTTTCTGCTGCATAGTATTCCATTGTGTCAATGTACCATAGTTTTTTGATCTACATATTTACTGATGGGCACTTAGGCTGTTTCCAGCACTTGGCTATTGTAAATAATGCTGCAATGAACACCAAGATGCATGGGTTCTTTTGAATTAGCATTTCAGAATGCCTAGGGTATAATCCCAGCAGTGGCATCGCCAGGTCAAAATGCAGTTCCATTTTTAGTTTTTTGAAGAAATTCTATACCGTTTTCTACAGTGGCTGCACCAGTCTGCATTCCCACCAACAGTGCACTAGGGTTCCCTTTCTCCACATCCTCGCCAGCACTTGTTGTTGATTTGTTAATGATGACCATTCTGACCAGTGTGAAGCGGTACCTCACTGTGGTTTTAATTTGCATCTCTCTGATGGCTAGTGATGTTGAGCATCCTTTCATATGTCTCTGGGCCCTCCATATGTCCTCCTTGGAGAAGTGTCTATTCAGGTCCTTTGCCCATTTTTTAATTGGATTGTTTGTCTTCCTGGTGTGGAGTCATGTGAGTTCTTTATATATTTTGGAGATCAAACCCTTGTCCAAGGTATCATTGGCAAATATATTTTCCCATATGTTTGGTTCCCTTTTCATTTTGCTGATGTTTTCTTTAGCTGTGCAGAAGATTTTTAACTCAATGCAGTCCCATTTGTTTATTCTTTCCTTTATATCCCTTGCTCTAGAGGATATATCAGTGAAAATATTGCTGCATGAGATATCTGAAAATTTCCTGCCTATGTTCTGTTCTAGGACTTTTATGGTATCACAACTTATATTTAAGTCCTTTATCCATCTTGAGTTACTTTTTGTGTATGGTGTAAGTTGGTGGTCATGTTTCATTTTTTTACTGTACCTATCTATCCATACCTCCCAACACCATTTTTTGAAGAGGCTATTTATACTCCATCTTATGCTCCTGCCCCCTTTGGCAAATATTAATTGACCATAGAGGCATGGGTTTATATCCGGGCTCTCTATTCTGTTCCATTGATCTATGTGTCTGTTCTTATGCCAGTACCAGACTATTTTGATTACAGTGGCCTTATAATATAGTTTGATATCAGGTAGAGAGATCCCTCCTACTTTGTTCTCTTTCTCAAAATTGCCGAGGCTATTCGAGGTCTTTTATGGTTCCATATAAGTTTTTGAAATATTTGTTCTGTATCTGTGATATATGTCATTGGTATTTTAATAGGGATTGTGTTGAATATATAAATTGCTTTGGGTAGTATGGACATTTTAATAATGCTAATTCTTCCAACCCATGAACACAGTATATGCTTCCATTTAGATTCCACATGTAAGTGAAATCATAAGGTATTTGTCTTTCTCTGTCTGATTTATTTCACTTAGCATAATACCTTCTAGGTCCATCCATGTCACATATGGTAAGATTTCATTTTTTATGGCTGACTAATATTCCATTGTATACATGAACTACCTCTTTATCCACTTGTCTATTGATAGACACTTTTGCTGCTTCAATATCTTAGCTACTGTAAATAACCCTGTAGTGAATATATGGATGCATATATCTTTTCAAATTAGTAGTTAGATGTCTTTGGATAAATACCCAGGAGAGAAATCATATGATAGTCCTATTTTTAATTTTTGAGGAACCTCCATACTGTTTTCCATAGTGGTTGCACCAATTTGCATTCTGACCAACAGTGTACAAGAATTTCCTTTTCTCCACATCCTCGCCAACACTTGTTGTTTGTTAATTTATTGATGGTAGCTATTCTGGTAGATGTGAGGTGATATCTCACCGTGATTTTGACTTGCATTTCCCTGATGATTAGTGATGTTGACTATCTTTTCATATGTCTATTTACCATCTGTATGTCCTCTTCAGAGAAATGTCTATTTAGGTCCCCTGCCCATTTTTTTTATCATTGTTTTGGGGGTTCTTTTGGTGTTAAGTTGTATGAGTTCTTTGTATATTTTGGATATTAATCCCTTATCAAATGTATCACTGATAAATATCTTCTCTCAACTGGTAGGTTGTCTTTTTTGTGTTTTGTTCATGGTTTCCTGTGCTGTGCAAAAACTTTTTAGTTTGATGCAGTCTTTATTTATTTTTCTTTTTGTTTCCCTTGCCCAAGAATATATATATAAGAAAAAAATGTTGCTAAGAGTGATGTAAAAGAGTTTACTGCCTATGTTTTCTTCTAGGAGTTTTATGGTTTTGCATTTTCCATTTAAGTTTTTAATCCATTTTGAGTCAATTCTTGTATATGATGTAATAAAGTGGTCTAGTTTCAATTTTTTTTGCATGTATCTGTCCAGTTTTCCCAGCACCATTATTAAAGAGACAGTCTTTACACCATTATATATACTTGCCACCTTTGACATAGATTAACTGACCACATAGGTATAGGTTTATTTCTGAGCACTTTACTCTCGTCCATTGATCTATGTGTCTGTTTTTATTCCATTGCAATGCTATTTTGATTACTATAGCCTTGTAGTATAGTTGGTAGCAGGTAGTGTGATACTTCTAACTTTGTTCATTTTTGGCAAGATCACTTTGGCTATTTGGAGTCTTTTGTGGTTTCATATAAATTTTAGGATTATTTGCTCTAGTCCTGTGAAAAATGTCATTGGTATTTTGATAGGTATTTCATTGAATCTTTAGATTGCTTTGGGTAGTATAGACATTTTAATGATGTTAATTATTCCTATCCATGATCATGGTATATGCTTCAATTTATTTGTATCTTCTTCAGTTTCCTTCTGAGTACAGGTCTCTTACCTCCTCAATTCAATTTATTTTTAGGTGTTTATTTTTTCTTTTCAAAACAATTTTGAATAAGATTGTTTTCTTATTTTTCCTTTATGATAATTCATTATTGGTGTAGAGAAATACAATTGATTTCTGGATATATATTTTGTATTCTGTTACTTTACTAAATTTATTTATCAGTTCTAACAGTTTTTTGGTGGAATCTTTAGAGTTCTCTCTATATATTACCATTTCATCTACAAATAATGAGAATTTTACTTCTACTTTTCCAATATGGATGTCTTTTATTTATTTTTCTCATCGGATTGCTGTGGCTAAGACTTCAATTACTATGTTGAATAAAAGTGGTGAAAGTTGACATCCTTGTCTTGTTCCTATTTTAAGGAAAATGCTTTTAGGTTTTTGCCATGTGTATGATGTTAGCTGTGGGTTTGTCATATATGGCCTTTATTATGTTGAGGTATATTTCCTCTATTCTCCCTTTGCTGAGAGTTTTTATCATGAACAGATGCTGGATTTTTCTGCATCTATTGACATACTCATATGATTTTCATCCTTCATTTTATTTATGTGGTGTATCATGTTACTTCATTTGCAGATATTGAACCAACCTTGCATCCCAGGAATAAATCCCACTTGATCATGGTGTATGATCATTTTAATGTATTGATGAATTTGGTTTGCTACTATTTTATTGATAATTTTTGCATTTATGTTCTTTTTCTTTCTTTCTTTTTCTTGTTGTTGTTGTTGTTGTTGGTATTGTCTTTGGTTCTGGAACCAAGATAAGACTGGATTTGTAAAATGAACTTCCTTCTTCTTCAATTTTTTTGGAATAGAGAAGGTTAGGTCAAAACAAAAAAAATTAATGAGAAGTCTGGCATCATTTTACATATGCAAATCTCTTTAATGCCTGTCTTGATAGAGGATAGCTGGGTTCTCATATCTGCTTCTGCATTCAATCTATTGTGATTTGTTATTTGAAGTATATGAGGAAAATACAATCTCACACAGATATGTACTGGTCATTAAAGGGAAATAATATTTTAATAGACTGTTCAGATAATTGTGAATTTTCTTCTTTGATCAAAACTCAGCAAGTGATAGTTTCTTAAAGATTAGTTGCATGTAGAATCTGAAACCATATCAATGAATTTTTCATACTTGTTACATTAAAATCTATTGGCCTATCATGCACTTTAAGTGGATATTTTCAACTATGCATGATCTTTCAACATCATGTATTGGTCATTTGGAAAACACTGGCTCATTGAGCTATTCAGATCTTTCAAATTTTGTCACATTTCATTATACAAGATCATATTCATTAAAATCACTACCAATCCAATGAGATAAGCCTTTAAGTACTCGGAAGCTGCCAAGTTCATAGCAACAGATACTTTTTTTTTCTTTTTTTAGTCCTCACCTGAGGGCTTTTTTATTGCTTTTTGAGAGAGGGGAAGGGAGGCAGAAAGGGAGAGAAAGAAACATCAATGCGAGAGAGAAGCATCTATCGTTTGCATTCCATGCCCAGACTAGGGATCACACGCTCCTGGACCAGAGATCAAGCCCGCAACCCAGGCACATGCCCTGACTGGGAATCAAACCTGGAACCCTTCAGTTATGGCACAATGCTCCAGCCAACTGAGCCACACCGGCCAGGGCCATAGTGATAGATATTCTGATTTTCACTTGAAAGCTTGTATTTGATCTTTGGTAACAAACACTGTCAGCATTTTCCTTGACAAACTCATTTCAATTATTTTTGAGTAATTTTCTGCCCCATACTTAAGATGGAGTGGCTATAGTTTTGGTTAAAAGATAATTCTTTTAAAAAGATAAAACCGTAACTCTCATACAGATATAAAATGAACACATGTTAAAATTTTTATTTAACTCATAATGAGGGAGCCGGGAAGATGGTTTAACCAGTTCAAAGGAGAAGTCAAAGATGCACAAATTTATAACGAATAAAAGAAAGTTGAAATTAATGTGCAAATGGCACAAAAATGGCTTTTTTATAGAGGGGGAAGAGGTATTTTCCACCTGACAGAATTCATTTGCATATGTATAGACAAGAATTATTTTGCATTGCTATCAGTTATCTACAATTTACAGAGTTGTAATAGCTTCATAGAGTCATAATCAGCTAAGCATGTACTATAGACAAGGCACAGCTTTCCCGTAAGCACAAATCTTTCCTACACCCTTCCGTCACTCATTCTTTTGTAAAAATGGCATTTTGTGAAAAAAAGCAGATACTTGAGCTCACAACTTAACAGTTGCATAAGTGCATTTCCTGGGATAATCATCCTGCTTTGGTATGCAACACAAGTCACACAAAATTTGGTGCCACTGCCTTGATTTCTGCTAAGGTGCCAGCAGCTTTAGCTACCATTGCTTTTGCACCATTAGTTCAAATATCAACACAGTGAAATGGCAAATGATGGTCTTTGTATTCATCTAAAAATAGTCTTGGCCCTGGCCAGGATGAGACTCAGTTGGTTGGAGTGTTGGCCCATACACCAAAAATGTTGCAGGTTTGATCCCTGGTTGGGGTGTGTAGTGAGGCAAGGGATCAATGTTCCTCTCTCACATTGATGTTTCTATATCTATCTATCTATCTGTCTTTCTATCTATCTATCTATCCCCCTTCTCTCTCTCAATAAATATATCCTCAGGTGAGGATTAAAAATAGATAGATAGATAGATTAAAATAGTTTTGACCTTAAGGATCCCCTGACAGTGTTTGGGGAACCATAGAGGTCTGTGGACCGTACTTTTAGAATCACTGTCCTTAAGTATATTGTGGATCAAGGAAATGACCTAAAGAAGAATGAGAAAAAAGAAGCAAAGAGCCAACCCTAACTGGTGTGGCTCAATGGGTTGGGCATCACCCCACAAACCTAAAGGTTGCAAGATCGATTCCCAGTCCGGGCACATGCCTGGGTTGTGGGCCAGGTCACAGTTAGGGGTGTGCAAGAGACAACCATTTGGTGTTTCTCACATTTAAATTTCTCTCCCTTTCTTTCTTCCTCCTTTCCCTTCTCTCTAAAAATAAATAAATAAAATCTTGAAGAAGAAGAAGGAGGAGGAGGAGGAGGAGAAGGAGAAGGAGAAGAAGAAGACCAGCACCAGACACTGCAAATTGAATCATCAGATCTTGCATGGGGAGGAAAAAGTTATCGAAGAGAATCTTGGAACAGTGCCATAAAGTTGTGGGAGTGAAGAATTTAAACACAATAATAAAACCCACTAAAAATCCCAAAACACCAATTCAAAAGAACTTATGCACACCTATGTTCATAGCAGCGCTATTTATAATAGCCAAGTGCTGGAAACAACCTAGTGCCCATCGGTAAATGAGTGGATCAAAAAACGGGGGTACATTTATACAATGGAACACTATGCAGCAGAAGGAAAGAAGGAGCTACTACCCTTTGTGACATTATGGATGAAACTAGAGAGTATTATGCTAAGCAAATAAGCCAGGTGGCGAAAGACAAATACCATATGATCTCACCTATAAGTAGAACCTAATCAACAAAACAAACAAGTAAGCAAAATAGAACCAGAGACATGGAAATAAAGAACAAACTGACAGTGACCAGAGGGGAGGGGAGAGGGAGGTATTGGGGGAAAAGAAGGGGAAGGGTCATCAAGGAACATGTATAAAGGACCCATGGACAAGGACAATGGTTGAGGAGGATTGAATGTGGGTGGTGAGGGGGTGGGCAGGGCAGGGGAAAGCAATGGGGGGGAAATGGGGACAACTGTAATTGAACAACAATTTAAATTTTTTTTAATTTAAAAAAGAAATAAAATTGGAAATTAAGCATTTAATGGACTGAGTCATAGCTGACCCATGTGAGATGGCAGGTCAAGCAAGTACTTAAAGAATTTCTAATGTAAAGGGAAATAGTTACTGTAAAGGCATGATTCCATGAAAGTTAGCTTCATTCTTTTGTTAATTCTAACATATCAATGTCTACCATGTGCCAGATACTGTGATTGGCACTGAGGATACCAAGATGGTATAGTCCCTGCCTCTAAGGAGCTCAGTCTAGTGGGACTGTCAGACATATAGATGATAACTAGACATTGTAATAAACATAGAAATAGAGACATGCCCAGGTCATTATGGAAGCCCAAAGGACAGGCATCTGGCCAAATCTTGAGGGGAAAAATCAGTGAAGGTTTCCTGGAGAAAGCATCTAGACATCTGGGTTTCAAAGAATGAATAGGAGTTATCCAGATGAAAGGTATTCTCAAAAGAGGGACCAGCACTGTTTGGGAAACTGTATACTGTGTACAGAAGTCATCGATTGCTGTACAACAACTTATTATCCACAATTAATGGCTTAAAACAATAAACACATTATCTCACACACAAAAAAACAAAACTGTGCTACATTTACACAGTGGAATACTATGTAGCAGAAAGAAAGAAGAAACTCTACCCTTTGCAACAGCATGGATGGAACTGGAGAATATTATGCTAAGTAAAATAAGCCAGGTGGTGAAAGACAAATACCATATGATCTCACCTATAAGTAGAACCTAATCAACAAAACAAACAAGTAAGCAAAATAGAACCAGAGACATGGAAATAAAGAACAAACTGACAGTGACCAGAGGGGAGGTGGGATGGGGATAAGGATGGAAAGAAGAAGAAAGGACTAGTCAAGGAACATGTATGAATGACCCATGGACATGGACAACAGGGTGGGGAATGACTGTGGGAGCGGGAGGTAGGCTGGGCAGAGGAGGGCAAAGGGGAAAGATTGGGACAACTCTAAAAAATAACAATAAAATATTTAATTTTAAAAAAACACTAAAAATTGGTACGCTTCGTTGTTACCATGGACTGGCAACTCCAAACAATGCCAGTGATAAAATACTCCTCCCTGTGTGGGCAGACCGTTCCTATTGCTACCCACTTGTACACCATGGTCCATAAGTATAGACCTGAGTAAGACACAGGAGTCCATCAGCATTAGAGAAGCAGACTATAGGGAAGCAACAGCAACCATTCTATTTCTGTTCTTTTAGTGGCTATGTTAGGAATGTTAGCATGCATTCTTGTCAAAATCAAAACTTGATCAGTTTCTGGACCCTAGCCAGGTAGCTCAGTTGGTTAGAGCATCATCCCCAATACTCCTAGTTGTGGGTTTCATCTCCGGTAATGGCACATTCAAGAATCAACCAATGAATGCATAAATAAGTGGAACAACAAATCGATGTTTCTCTCTCTCTCCCCACTTCTCTTTCTCCCTCCCCTCTCCCTCACTCCCTCCTCTCTCACTCAAATCAGTAAACTAAAAGTTCCCACAGTTTAAAAAAATTGATCAGTACCTGAATCCTCCTCTGCCCACCAAAAATAAGGATTATAACTCTTCAACTGTAGTCACAGATATTGTTTTCTTATAGAGTTGATGTTTTTCTTTTATCCATCCACATCTTTGGCACTTCCTTTGCTCTTCACTCTTTCTTGCATGTCAGACCTTCCTTCTGCCTAAAGTATATTTTTTAGAATTTCGTTGGGTGAGAGTCTGCTGCTGATGAATTCCCTCAGATTTTGTCTGCAAATGTCTTTATTTCCTCTTCCTTTAAAAAACATTTTTGCTGCATATACAATCCTAAGTTCACAGTAATTTTCTCTCAGCATATATACAGTATTTCTATTATTGTTATTGAGAGGATAACTGTCAGGATAATCACCATTCTTTAAGATAATCTATCTTTTTCTCTGGTTGCTTTAAGATCTTCTCTTGACTTGGTGTTCTATAGTTTCATTTATGATATATGCAGATATGGATTCCTTTCCTTTCTTTCTTTCTTAAGATACATTGGGCTTCCTGAATGTGTGAACAGGTGTCTTTCACCAAAACTGAAAAAAAATTATTTATTTATTTATTTATTTATTTATTTTTTAGACAGAGGGGAAGGGAAGGAGAAAGAGAGGGAGAGAAACGTCAATGTGTGGTTGCCTCTCACACACCCCCGCATTGGGGACCTGGCCTGCAACCCAGGCATGTGCCCTCACTAGGAATCAAACGAGCGACCCTTTGGTTCGCAGACCAGCACTCAATCCACTGAAACACACCAGCCAGGGAAAACTGAAAAATTCTCAACCATTATCTGTTTAAATATTGTCTCTGCATCATTATTTCTCCTCTTCTTCTAGAACACCAATTACGGAGGTATTTGATTGTTTTTTTTCTACTTTCCAGATCTATTATCCTATCTCATATTTTTCGCCTCTTTGTCTCCGTGTGCTGCATTCTGCATATTTTTTTCAGAACTGTCCCCTAGCTTACTAATTCTCTCCTCAGCTGTGTCTCATGGTTGAATCTATAATTTTTCATGTCTAGAAAATTTTTTAAAAATATATTTTGTCATTTTTATAGTCTGACTCTTTATTCTTAATTTAATTATATATAAATACTTCTTTCATATTCTGTGAGTGATAATTCCACTATCTGCAGTCTTCCTGGGTCTGATTCTGCTGTTATTTCTGCTGGCTCAATACTCATGTTGCCTTGCTTCCTTATTTGTTTTATAATTTTGAGGTATGAGCTGAAATTTCTTAAAACTCTATCAGGAAGGGTTCCTTAAGGCCTGGGGGAAGACAAGTCCCTCTAAGGGGATGTGCATTTGGTTCTACTAGGCATCTCAGGCACGCTATAGTCTAGCATCGCTTTGGCTGGGTGAATTCATGCTATAGGTCCTTATAAGGGTTCAATTGTGGTTACAAATTCTCAGGGAAGATTTTCTTTAAACTCTCTACCCAGCCCACTGTTCAAGACATGCAATTGTTTTTAATGCTCGGGTGACGGATATTTCTAAGTCGCCGTTGCACTGAATCACCTTTACATGGAGGGACCACTGAGATCCTAACTTTATGGAAGGGGTCCTATTAAACCTCTATCTTGGGCAGGTTCTGGATTTCATCTCCTGTCCATGTGACTGAGGACATGAAAATCCAAAGCTCAAAAATCACCCAGTTCAGGAAGTGTGTATGAGGCAAAAGGCAACTGCTTATCTTTCTAACTTAGTTTTTGGCCTCTAAGGATTCCTTAATAACTTGTTGGATCATGAACACTTTTCTTTACAAGGCTTTTGTATGTTATCGAGCACACGAAATTATTTCTCGCAGGAGGGTCGGCCAAGGTAGCTATTCCACCCCACCACATGAGAGCACGTGTTGTGGCTCTTTTTGTCAGGCCCATGGCACCAGCAGGATGGGCAAGTGTCATAGTCTTCAAAGTGCCAGGAAGCTCCCGAGCCACCGATGAGATCAGAAGTGGCATGATGCACGGTACAAGAAAGCCCATTTGGGCACAGCCTGGAAGGCCAACCCTTTTGGTGGCGCTTTCCATGCAAAGGAAATTGTACTGGAAAAAGTAGGGGTTGAAGCCAAGCAGTCAAATTCTGCCATTAGGAAATGTGTCAGGGTCCAGCTGATCAAGCATGGCACAAAAAGCCCTGGCTGGTGTGGCTCAGTGGATTGAGTGCTGGCCTGCAAACCAAAGGGTCACCGGTTCGATTCCCAGTCAGGGCACACACCTGGGTTGCAGACCAGGTCCCCAGTAGGGGGTACATAAGAGGCAACCACACATTGATGTTTCTCTCCTTCTCTCCTTCCCTTCCCCTATAAATAAATAAATAGATAGATAGATAAATAAATAAATAAATACATAAATAAGCCTTTAAAAAGAAAATAAGAATGGCCCCCAAAAAATCATAGCCTTTGTACCCAGTGATGGTTATTTGAATTTTACTGAGGAAAACAATGAAGTGCTGGTTGCTGAATTTGGTCGCAAAGGTCACACTGTTGGAGACATTCCTGGTGTCCACTTCAAGATTGTGAAATTAACCAATACCTCTCTTTTGGCCTTAAACAAAGGTAAGAAGGAAAGACCAAGATCATAAGTTTTGATGGTGAACACAAAGTAGTAATAAATTTTCATATGCTAAAAGAAAGCATGTGGTGGGTAACTGATGAATGGTTTGCTCCAGTTTGGTGTATGAAACAGGAGTGAGGGAAGGCAACAAAGACTGCAGCCAGGGCTATACCCCAAAGCCCAGTAGGGACTAGCCGATGAGTTCATGGGCCTTGAATGTCATCGTGCATTTGAACTTTATCCAGCAGGTCATGGAGGCACTTCCAAATTTGGACCACAAGGTTCATAAATTTTTTCATATACTAACATTTTAGGATTAATGTTTCCATTTAAAGTTGTTTTTCTTAAAGTGTAGCCAAGTTTCACCTGCAGCAGCATCATCTGGTTCACTTACAAAATTTGCAGATTCCCAAGTCCCAGCCCAGGCCTACTGAATAGGTAACCCCGAGAGGGAGGGAAAGGAAGGGGGAACACCCAAGACCCAGGAGTCTGAAGTTTAATAAGCTTGCAGGTAAACTTTATGCACATTAAACTTTGAGAGTCTATGGATTACAGCAGTGCTTTTCAACCTGCTAATGAGACCACTGGTGGACCGAGAAATCATTTTTCAATGAGATAGAATAAAATCTCACATTGTGTTTCTAGCTATGAGGATGAGTACTATTTCATTAAAACTTTGTTTAGGTATTGTAGAGCGTGTGTGTCTGTGTGTGTGTGCCCGCACACAGAGGACCAACCTGCAAAATGTGTTTCATGTGTGGAGATTAAAAAAGTTAAAGAAGCATTACCTTAGAGGATGTCCTTTATGTGGCTTTTCATCAGACTTTATCTGTAATTGCAATGTTGTGAGGAAATGGAATTCAGTGTAATTTCCCCCTGACTAAACCTGCCCATAGCATGCTGGGACACATCTATGTTTGTACATAAATCAATTAATTTTGGCACCTCTTGGCTTCAAATGAAGTGATGAAAAAGCATCTCTATGAACCTGGTATGTGTGGAAACATGCTGTTAATTGTCACCTATTCAAGAACTGATTTCTTATTTTCCTCAAGAAATTTAAAAGCCTATGTTCCGGCTCTCATTATATCTCAGCAACCCTATACTTAAGGAAATGAAGTATTCCAAAATCCTGGCACAACCAACTTCAAAGTAGTGAGTGGATTCCTTTGCTGTGTAGGATTTTGGTCTACTACATACTGCTCCCACAAGTGGTCCTAGGCTGTGGCCTGGAACAACTTTTGCTATTTGGATACTTTTTTCCTTGCACTTGTACTTGTTTCAGTAGGGTCTGTTATATCTGTGGTCTATTCTCCATGCCCCCCCAAAAAATACAATAAGCAAGGACAAATACAAATCCATCCATTCAAGCATCAGTAACAAACACACACACACACACACACACACACACACACACACACACACACACACTTTTTTTCATCCTCACCTGAGGATATGTTTATTGATTTTAGAAAGAGAGGAAGAGGGAGAGAGAAACATTGATCGGTTGCCTCCCACATGCACCACAACCAGGGATCTAACCCGCAACCTAGGTATGTATGTGCCCTGATCAGGGATCAAACCCACAAGCTTTCGGTGCATGGGACGATGCTCCAACCAACAGAACCACTGGGCCAACATATACATATATATCTGTAGTAATATTTCCCAAATCTGAATCACTCACATAACTCATGTATTATGTGTTCAATTTCCACATAACCTTTGGCACTATCATTTACCTTTTTTCTTTAAATTGAATTACCTTTTTATATTTTAAAAGTTTGCATAAAAAATACTTTATATCCCTTCTATAAATGAAAAACAAGTATCACTTGCCAAAGGATAAGGTCCCTACAAAAATAAATGTTAGGGAAAGGGAACCAAGTTATCAAACTCAAGTTAAATTCTGTTACCTTTCAAGGCTCTGAACCTGAATGAAACCTGTTCTCTCCATTAAACAAAAGAGTCTTGAATGTTTCTTGTTAAAGACCTGCTAGGATCAAATTAAGTCTTCTTCCGGGATGTTATCAAAAGACATGAAAGGTTGGAAAAGGAAATAACTTTTTTGATAATGATTTCATTTTGTTTTAAGGCTGCATAGGTACCTCTCAGCATCATCTCCTGTTTCATTAGTATCTCAAACTTTGGGAAATGACAAAATAGATCTGCGGTTCTTCAACCACAGTGTGCATCAGAGTCACGTGGAAGTCCTGCTAGAATAGATGGTGAGGCCTTGTTCTCAGAGTTTCTGATTCAGCAGGCAAGACCCAAGAATTTGTATTTCTAGTGAGTTTCCAGGTGGTGCTGATACAGTTAGTGCAGACCAAACTTTGGAAACCACTGCATAGATAAATCCCACACATCTTTCACAACTCTGATTAGGTGAGCCAGTTCTTCTCTGCCCTCCATGAAGCCTTCTCTGCCCTCTCAATCCATATTGAACTTTTCTTAGTCACTGCTTACCCATCTCACTGATTTTCATCCAAACCAAACATGTCATTCTGCCTCCACAAATCGCGTGCTTTGAAATACTTTTTTGTCTATCAAACCGAACACACGTATCAAGTAATAATTTATTTTCTCATGTTTTATTAATCAAAGACAAGGGTAACTGCCAATCAGAGCTTCCAGTCAGCACATGGTAATGGGTGTTTCTATACTGAGTTGATATAATTCTAGCCCAGAGCAAAGAAACCTGATGTTTTAGCTTAATTAGCCTGTGTATCTAATCTTTGGTAAATATGAGCTTTTTGTTAGTCTTTTTGAAGTACTGAAAATAGCTCACAGGCACCCCTCCTGCCTCCCCCATTACTGCTGTCTAAGACCCTTGGGAGGCCGGGAAGCTCAGGCTGGGACCACCCCTATCTATCGCTCATTTGATAATTAATCACTGATGGTATTCTCTCATTTCTTCTATTGTTGTTCCTTAAGAGTACAAAGAGCTGCATCCTTCTTTGTTAGCTGCACAGGACCATGCTCACAGCTTTAGAATTAGCAACTGCTCCCCCCAACCCCCACACACAAAAAAAACCTATTTCGTTTATATTTTTGACTATACCACAATTGTCTCCAGGGGAAAGCGACACAAAAAAAGAACACTTACAATAAAAGAGACCAATATGGTAAATAGGAGAGTTAAACTCAAAAGTTACCCTTTAGAAGAAGAAAATGAGTCAACAAAACAATTGATTTCCAAGGTTGGTAAAGTGACTTGAAAATAAATACTAAGTTCACTAGGATATGATTCCACCGGATTGCTCTGCCTTGTGCCACCTGGAAAGCTGGGGCGGGGGTGGCGGGAATGTTTGAAATGTGCCTGACTAAATCAAAAGCATAGGGAGGATTTGGAGTGATAGTAAGATCCTAAAGAATCAGAACTATCTTTGCATTCCTCAAGAGTATGTGACTCCTCCTTTTCCCAAAACTCTACTTAAAAATCTTGTCCTCCTGGAAGCCATCCTTTGGTGGTGATTTCCAAACCCCCCTAACACCTGCCTGATTCTGATTACATTTTATTCTGAATTCCTTTAGCAGGCACACATTTGGAAAGGTGCCCCCCAATCCAAGAAATAGCTCCCCGCCCACCTGTGACAAAGACCTAAAACTTAACCTTTTGATAACCATACCTGTGCCAGTCATCTTCTATCAAAATGCCAACAACAGAAAGTTGTTATCCATCATTAATCTGTTGGTGCCCTTCCTGCCCTTTGCTGATGATTGGGATGCTCAAACGTTACTGCTAGTAGTGCCTTAAATGCTAGAAAATCTTTTGACTATGGATGACTCAAAAAGATACAAAAGGCAAAATTTTAGGTTGCTGTTTTACTTATTCCAGATACTTAAATCCAAAGACTTATTAGATTTAGCTAATTATACAGCTTATCAAAAGATCTTATGGGGGCCATGTGATGGTCTACCCATCATTCATGCCTGATTGAATAACATGGTTAAAATCCAAGGAGCTCTTTCTCTAATGAAGTTTCTGCTCTGGTCCGTTGCTATAGCAACTTAGGGCTATAGTCCAAGATGACAGCAAATATATTAAATATTGCAGCAAATCCATTTTCTCCATGCTTTAGTGACCTCAGAGCCAAAGTGTGTTTGCTAGCACACAAGTTTAGAAGGAGTATTGCTCCTGCTACTTTTTTTTACATGGAAACCAATCATATTTATATTCTCTAGCACAGTGCTATCCATGTAGCAGACACTGAAAGAATATTTGAGGAGAATTAGTTACATGTGGTAGACTGACCACACATTTATTGCCTACTTTTCCTGAGACCCTACTAAAATGAGAGTGAAAGAATAAATAAGGAATATGTTCACATAAACAAAGAGAATAGGAAATGATACCATAGTAGGGGGGAGATTTCCATTATTTTTAGCTCTTTTTCCTGTAAAATATACACAACATAAAATTTGCCATTTTAATCATTATTAACTGTACAGCTCAGTGGCATTAAGTACTTTCACATTGTTGGGCATTCACTTCCAGAACTTTTCATCTTCCCCAGTTGAAACTCTGTACTCAATGAACACTAACTCCCCATTCCTCCCTCCCCCAGCCCCTAGCACCCACCATTCTACTGTCTGTCTCTGGGAGTCTGACTACTCCAAGTACCTCATATAAGTGGAATCAGATAATATTTGTCCTACTGTATCTGGCTTATTTCATTTAAAATAATGTCTTCAAGCTTAATCCATATTGTAGCAGTATCAGAATAGCATTTTTTTCCCTACTAAATCAGATTGTATATTATTTTCAGTTTTATTGGGGTATAATTGACCAAATTTCATTCCTTTTTGAGGCTGAATAATATTCTATTGTATGGATATATCACACTTTGTTTATCCGTTCACCCATCAATGGTCAATTTGCTTGTTTCTACCTTTCAGATATTGTGAAATATGCAACCATGAACATTGATGTGCAAATATTTATCCAAGTCCCTGCTTTCAGAATTTTTGTGTATTTTTGTGTATATACCCAGAAGCGAAATATCTGGATTAAACAGTAATTCTATGTTTAACTTCTTGAGAAACTGTCGACTACTTTCCATAGCAGCTATGCCATTTTTACATTCCCACCAACAATGTGCAAAAGAGTTCCAATTTCTCCACAACCACCCCAACGCTTGTTTTTTTGTTGTTTGTTTGTTTGTTTATTTTTTTGTTTGTTGGTCACAGCCATCCTAATGAGTCTGAAGCAATAGCTCATTGCTGTTTTGATTTGCATTTCCCTAATGGTTAGTGATGTGGAGCAGCTTTTCGTGTGCTTATTGGCATTTGTTCCATTCATTTTTAAAAGATGGAAAGCAGATGGAGGAATGGTAATCATTTTAGCAGAGCAAGGGGAGTTACAGATGAAAAGCAAACTGATTTGTCTCACAGTAACTCTCAGAGATTCAGGCCGTGATGGAGGCATGAACCAGGGTAAGGATCAGGGCTGAAAACATCCTTTGCCTCGATAGCCAAGCAGTTACTCTCAACCCAAAGAGGAGAAGGGTGGCTTAATACCCAGGGTACCTGAACTGGTGAGGCCCTGGCTTCCAGTACAACTGGCACAGTAGTCAGCAGGACTAAGAGAAGGTCTAGAAATGGGGAGACTCAGCAGTGGGACCCCACATCCTCTTCCTTGATTCTGTTCCCAAATGCAGGCAATACATGTTACTCCCAGGCAGGGCATGAGAGGATTCTTCTCATTAGAAACTGAATTCCCCCAGGGGAAGCAAACTGTGGATAGTGACATCTAGGCTCCCCCTAACAAAACAGCAAAACCCCAATCAGAAACTCAACAGTGAAGACCTTCCGTTAATAAGCTCTGTCTATGCACACAGGACTTCCAATGAGGTTTTGTGCATTAGTCTAAAATATAAAGTGACAAATAAGGATCACCAGACATTTGAGGAAAAGCTCCATCATCAAAGACAGAAAACAAGACAAACAAAAAGAAACAGAAAGAAATAAATGATGTTAAGGACAGAAGAAGGCTTCAAATGAACTCTACAATTAATACCCCCAGAAAGTTAAGAGAAGATATTGCATCCATCAGTTAAAAAAAAAAAACAACAACAACAACAGGATATTATGAAAAATAAAAAGAGCCCTTGGAAATTAAAAATGATACTCAATATTAAAAAATTAATATGTTCGAAGTAATAAAAAGGCAAAATGGCGGCAAATAATAGGGATAAGATAAGGATAAAAGACTTAGGGAATTGATTGGATTCAGTGTCCAAATGAGAAGACAGAGGAGGAGAAAATCATCAAGAAATAATTTTTTTTTAATTTCCTGGAACTGAAGGAAAAAGCACAATGTTCAAAGCACAATGAATGAAAAAAAAACAATGCCAAGTTTCAGATTATGAATGATACAGAGAAGAACTAGAAGTCTCCAGATAGATTAATCACATGCAAAGTAATAGGATTTAAAATGGTATTAGACTTCTCAAATGTGACCCTGGAAACTGCGAAGAAAATGGAACAATGCCTTCAGGGAAAATAATTTGCAACTTGATTTCTAAGTAATCAAACTGCAGATCCAAAGTAAGGGTAGAAGCAGAGGTTCCAACATAAAAGAGAAGCAAAGAGAAATCCCAGAATAACCAGGAAAGGCCTAAGGAAAAACCTGTCTATTCTGAAACAGGGGAGCTTCAAGGAGGAAAATTCACATGCAACTGAACATGGAAAACTATTGATAGGCCACGAAAGTTCTGATGGGAAAGAAAAGGATGGGTACAGAGAAAGCACTGCAAGTAAAACTAACAAAAAAATTATTGACTCCAGAGAAACAAATATAATAATCAAGGAATATTAATTTAACAAAAAATAATTATTTGATTATAAGAGTTAGCCACTAAGTAACAGACAGACATTTTTTAACTCAGATAACAGTGAGTTGGTAGGTGTTTTCTAAAACTGATAAATCAAGAAACAGCAGTATTACTGTATTATTTTGATATGCAGCAATAAATATCTTGGCAGTTACAACTGAAAAGTTTGTGAAAAATGGCGTCTCAAGGAGCCGCCTCTGCCTTAGGGTTCTGTTTGTGGAGATGCTATAGATTCATTTTTCACCAGGTTCCCAGAGGCAGTAGGAAGCATAACAGTTAAAAGCACAGGCTCCATGGATGAACCTGGAGAACATTATGCTGAGAGAAATAAGCCAGTCAGAGAAAGGCAAATTGCATATGATTTCGCTCACATGTGGAATCTAATGAACAAACTGAACTAACAAGCAAAATAGAGACAGACTCAGAGAGAGAGAGCTGGATGACAGCTATGCTGGCGGGGAGGTTAGGGGGCGGAAGGATCACGCGAAAAGGAAAAAGTACTCATGGAGATGGACAACAGTGTGGTGATTGTGGGAGAGAAGGGAATATAAGGGGGCTAAATGGTAATGGAAAAAAATACAATAAAAAAGATTTTTTTAAGGTACAGCTTCTGGATTAAGACTTTTTAAGTCATTAAGAACTCAACTTGACTCTGCCACTTGTTATTAGCAGGTTAATTTTAACAGGTTAATTTTAACAGGTTAATTCATTGCCCTGCCTCAGTTTCCCCATATGTAAAATAGGAAACTTAATAGTACCTACCTAATAAGATTATTGTGAGAATTACATAATGCACGTAAAGTACTTAGCATTCTGCCGGGCACATTGTACACATTCTTAAAGTATTACAGTCCTATCAGCTATACCACACATGCCACCTTTCAATGTTCTTTCAAAAAGATCACTATGACAGAATTATAGTGACATTAATTCTGTCATAGTGACAGAATTAGAGGTGAAGGACACAGAACAAGTAACTGGAATTCAAGCCCTTCTCCTCAAGTTATAAATAGCTTTCTAGCTATTTATGCAAAGTTATGCAGACTTCTATCTTCCTCCACCTTGTTATTTTTCTGCTTGGGACAAAACTGAAGAGAAATTTCAATAAGAGTATAAGGAGTCATTAATATAGGAGCCTGAAGTCAGACCCAGGTCAAATTCTGTCTTCCCATCTATTAACTACATGAGCATAAGCTAAGTACCTGATTCTATGGACAGAATTTTGTCCCCTCAAAATCTGTATGCTGCAGTTCTAATACTCAGTACCTCAGAATGTAGCTGTATTTGGAGATAAGGTTCTTAAAGAGACAATTAAGGTAAAATGAGTCATATGGGTGGTCCCTAATCCAAAATAAAGGTGTCCTTATAAGAAGATGTTAGGACACAGACACAGAAAAGAAAGGCCACATGAAAACAGAGGAAAACATGACCATCTGCATGCCAAAAAGAGAGGCCACAGAGAAACCAACCTGCCAACAGCATATCTCAGACTTCCAACCTCCAGAACTGCGAGAAAGTAAGTATCTGTTGTTTAAGCCAGCTAGTCTTTGGTGCTCTGTTATGGCAGCCACAGGAAACTAATACACTTGATCTTAGTTTTCTGGAAGGTAAAATAGGAATATATATACCTCATGAGATTATTGTGAAGATTAAATTTTGTAGAAAAGCACTTACTACAGTGCTTGGCACATAGTATGTGCTCCATAAATGTAGGCTAATATGATTCTTGAGTTATTATTATACAAGGACTCTGGTCTTTCCACAGCAACAGAAGAGAAGAGAGAAGCTAAGCTGAGTGATCATTTAACCAAAATTATCAAAGTGGTAACGATGATTTCATAATTCATCTTCAAGTCTTTTTTCTTGCCCTCTTCAATCTACCTCCACAATACTACCAGGACATTTTTTCTAGGATAAAAATCTAGCTGGGATTCTAGTATACAAAGATGATTTCAAATCAGTCCAGCAATTTGTACGTATACAAATAATATATGTAAGACATTCTACCCCTCCCTGTACACAAAGGCTGCTCCTCCCAGCAGAGATGGACCTCATGTCCCCTCCCTGTGAATCTGGGCTGTGCCTATGAACACTTTCACCGGGGCGATATAGAGGAAATTACATCCTGGGACTCCTGAGTACAGGTATTAAGAAGGTCTACCAGCTTCTGAGTCATCAAGAACAGGCTAATCTGCTAGAACCAGTAGTCATGGGGAACGGCCCAGAGGGCTGGAGAGAGAAGCCACATGAAGGAATCCCAACATGTAGTCATCCAAACCCAAGCCTCAGCCCCAGCCACCACCTTACTGATACTGTATGAGAGGCCCCAAGCCAGACCAGTATATGAACCACACATCTGAGCCCCAACCAATCCATGGAATCGTGAGATGCACTAAAATGATATTGGTTTTAGCAGTGAATTTGGGATGGTTTATTATGTAGCAAAAGATAGCTGAGATGCTGACCATGACACTGTTCTACTTAAATCCTTGGCTCTCCATAACCAAATTTCCTTAACCTTCACAGGCTATGGGACTTGGGCAAGCTACCTAATTTATCTGTGCTTCATTTTTCCCATCTGTAAAGTAGAGGTAATAATAGTACCTTCCTCAAAGCATTGCTGTGAAGATTAAGAAATAATATATGTAAGACACTTGCAACAGTGTCTGACATATAGTAACTGTTTAATATGTGTTCATCATCATCATCATCATCATCAACATTCTTGCCCGGTCTCTCTCTCATCTCCTCCCCAACCCTGTGTACTCTGGGGTAAAGTCATGCTAACATACATTTTCCCCCAGCATGTTGCATTTTTACTCTTTACCCTTTTGTAACTTTGTAAAGAGTTACGTGTTACTCTTTACCCTTTGTACATTCCATTTCTTCTGCCTGGAATGTCCTTCACCCACCTTGTCTGCCTGGAAATTTGCCATGTCTTTTTGCAAAGCCTTCTTAGAGCTCCCCAGTCAGTGCAGTGTCTGCCTCTGTGCTCCTAAGAGCATCTAGCTCTTGTCTCTATGAAGGGGCTTCTCATACTTTGCCATCTGTGTGGCCCTGTCTGTCTCCCCAACTAGACTCTGAGTCTGTTAAAGACAGAGCCCATGCCTGACTCATGTGTCAACAGAGCATGGCTCATAGCAAGCTCTTAATACGTTTCTGGAAGGGAAGGAGCCTGCTTTCAGAGCACTTGTTCTCAACAGGCATGGGGAATAGGCAGGGGAGCAGTTTAGTCCTCCAGGAGATATTTGGCAATGCCTGGAGACATTTCTGGTTGTCACACAACTGGGGGTATGCTACTGGCATCTAGTAGAGGCCAAAGATGCTGCCAAACATTGGACAAGGCACAGGTCAGCTTCCACATCAAGGAATTATCCAGCTCCAAATACCCGTAGTGCTGAGGCCAAGAAACTCTGTTTTAGAGGCATATCACACACACTGTCAGGAGGGCCAACTGGCTGGAACACATCTGCTCGGGAGCCTATATGCACATCCCCATGCTGCTCCAGCTCAGCCCTCTTCTCAGCACTTCCGGATGCTGAGGGTGCCTGGAAGGGTACCCAGGACAAGTAAGGGCTTAATCTGGTCACCTTTCTTCTTTTTCGAATGTGCTGTTGATCAAGACTCTTCCCTTGTCCGGGTCCTAATTTCCGCATTCTATGGTCCCTTCCAGCCCTGACTGACATTCTATGATTCTGCAATTATAGATTGGTGCCTGCTGTTTCTTTCCCGGCTAAAGGACAGTAATGTTGCACAGGCTTCCTCGCATGTTAAGAGAGGAAAAATCCCAGATAAGCTGGCCTGAGTTACTGAGAGCTTGCGTTGTCATCCCGGACCACTCAGAACTCAGGTGGACTCATGTGCCTGAGATGCAAGCACCCCACCTGCCCCAGTAGGAGACCAGGAGGCTGCAAAAGAAACAGGATTGGGAAAGGTGGCACTTGAAGGCTGCGTGGCAGAGTTCTAATATGGAGAGGCCTCTTTATTTGTCGGTCAAAACATGTTATGTGTCTTTGCTGTGAAATCTTTTCCTTTATCCCCCCGGGATAAGAGTAGAAGGAAACCTCAAGCTACAGAAGGATGGCTCCTGTGAGAGAGGGGTCCTTCAGAGAGACAGTGAGCATAGTTGATGCCAGGGGCTTGTTAACAGTTGTTTTTAATTGACTTCAAGAAGGGGTCAAACAGTGTAGTAGTAAAGGCGTCATCAGAGAAACCTGAGTATAAGACACAGTTCCGTCACTTACTACATGAGACTAGATAAGTGACTTAGTCTTGTCTGACCCTCAATCCTGAGAGGCGAACAGTAATAGTATCTACATGATAGGGCTGTTCTGTGGATTAATTGAGATAATGAAATCACAGGCTTAACTGCACATAGACAGCAATTATCATGAAAGGATGTTATGGGATGAGTAAATAAGTGAGGAATAGGATGAACCATACTGAAATTCTCACTATATCCTAACTATAAACTCCTGTATCCAGGTAGGATTCTGGTGAGTTGTAATACTGAGAGCTAACATTTTTATAGCTCTTACCATGTGCTTACAACTGTTCCAAGTGCTTTAAATATATTAACTCAACCCTATGCAATAGATACTTTATTATTCCCACTTTATAGGTGGGAAAGTGAGACACAAAGGCCCACTACTTGTCCAAGGCATACTACTGGTAAGGGAAGAATGAGAGTTTGGACAAAGGCAGCTTGGCTCCAGGATCCCTGCCCTCGGCAGCACACGCTGCCCCTGACTGACTCTGGACAAGGGTAAGAAATGGGAGGAAGCGGCCCCCGCAGCCTGCCTCAAGCCCTTGCCCTGCTCCCAAACACCCTCTCCACTCCCACATAGCAGGCATTACCCAGCAGGGAAGCACCTACCTTTGCAGGGAAGGGTCCAAAAGTAGCTGTGGCAAGTGGACAAAGGGTGTCAAATGGAGGTAGGAAGCAAATGAAATTCAGAATTAGGCAAACTGGGACTCCACCCCAGCACCGCCTTGTGGCCGTGGGTAAATCTGGGCCTAGAGATATACTTTCTCAGAGCTTTATTTCTCTCCCTCTCAACAGCAGCTTAGATATGCTCAAAATCCCTCCTAGTTCTTGAATGCTCACACATGAGAAAAAGCTGGTAGGCGGCTGGCGGCTTGGTCAGATCCTATATTGGGGGAAGAGCACCACCTAGTGAGCCCTTCCAGAATGTCAGGCATTGGGCTGGGGACTCAAACCTGTTCCTACTCAGCCCTAATATAGCTATGCCGTCCCTTGTAAGGTGCTTGACTCTGAATCTCGGAATTCTGATCAGTAAAATGACACCAAAAAACTACCAATGATAACAGTGTTATTATATCAAACACTTCCCCCCACATGTTTTTTTCCACCACTTTATGTTGAAATAGTAATGGGTTATAAACCAATGTAAATGATAACTTTTTGAAGTGATATAATATTTGTTCTGGACTGGATAAGTTTGTAACATTGCCTTTATTTTTTATTATATATACTTTTCCTTAATTTTCTTTTTGTTTTGATTTTGGTCTGGGGGCATTTTTTAAATTGTGGTAAGAGCACTTAACATGAGATCAACTCTCTTAATAGGGCTTTCAGTATACAATACAGTATTGTTAACTCTGCTGCAGTACGTTGTAGAGCACGTCTCTAGAGCTTATTCATCTTACACACTTGACACTTTATACCTGTTAGTGTAGCTAACACTTTAGTGTTTATTACATGATAGGCCCTGCTCTAACATTACATATATTAACTTATTTAATCTTCCAAATAACCAGGTGAGACGAGTACGGAAAGACTACACAGCTCACTACATTAATCCACAAGAGACCACACCAATTAGACAAGTCTACGACGATGACATTGGTAAGGTAATTTACATTTGATAAGAACCCATTAAATCCACACAACCACCCTGGTATCAATGTTTTCTTCAGTTTACAGTAGGGAGATGGAAGATCACGCAGTCAACACATGTTCGCCCGTGTGTGCCCAGCCCAACATTAGGCTCTGGGGGTGCACATGAGCAGGGCACTCGGGTCCGTGTCCTCTCGGAGTCCTCTACCTGGCGGGAAAGGGAGACATGAGTGAACGCCCACGGGATGAATGTGAGCTATGGAAAAACCTAGGAGCCACAGGAACTTCACTCAGTCTGGGAGGGGAGAAATGTCAAGTATTATTACTAAGCTCAGAGTCATACGTTCTCAAGTGTTGTGTGTCAGCCTCCTCCTCGGACCCAGTACACTAATTACAGACCTGTTTGTTCACCCCCAAAATCCACATTAGCATCTGAGCTCCTTAAGAGCGGAGTGCCTGTGTCCTAATCACCTTCATAAACCCAGCACCCAGCAGAGGGCTGGCACGTGGTGGCTGCTCATAAGTACAGCGAAAGTGTTTGTCCAGTGAAAGCCCCTGCTCCTTTTCCGTGGCCGAATGCCCTCCTTTCTCTGTTTCCCCAGACCTGCTTCTCCCTCCCAATAATCAACAGAGATCAGGACAGAGGCTCTTTAGACAAGTCCTCAGCCATAATTCTCCAACCCAGAGAAGTTACACTAACTTTAGCTATTCCAAATGTAACAGAACGAAAATGTTGCAGGGGAAGAAGGGGACACTAACAGTTTCTAGACACTTCCTTTGTAGTGAACATTTTATCTTTATCTTAAAATTCACAACACTGGGAGGGAAGTAGTACGTAGCAGGGCTGGAATTTGAACCCGGCCAGCCTGGCTCCACACTCGTATGCCGTGTTTGCCATGTTCTGCTGCCTTTGTCTCTTTCCTTCAGGCTTCAGGGAGAGGCCAGTGCTGTTGTCAGTGAGAGACAGAGCTCAAGGCCTGCCATTCGGGCTTCTCCCCCTCATACCTAGGCCTTCCTAAAATCAGAAGATTCTTCTGGAAGCTCCATGCTCATTCCCTGAAGGCCACAAAGCACCCTTCCAGGATTTACCACTTCCAATATTTAGCCCCTGAAGAAACTCCTAAGGATGCAGGGGTTTGGGTGCAGTCCACCGGGTTGAACCAACTAATGAAACTGACACCTGAAAGATACCATCCTCCACCTGCCCGCCTGGGGAATAAAATCAGTAAGAATAACAACAGCAACAACAATGCAAATCCTTCCCTGAGTTTTTCCTCGGGTGCTAAACTTCTGTCAGCCCCGCTCAAACGTTATCTCACTTAACCCTCACCTCAACCTTTGGAGATATGTACTGTCTCATCTCCATTAGGTAAGGTTCTTGAGAACAGAGCTACATCAGTTTAGGTTTTCCAGGATGCCGATGCTAAGACAAAATTAAACATGCAAAAGACTTATTGGGAGAAATACCTAATAAGGATAGAAGAGGAAGCATCAGGAGTAGGCAGGGAAGTCTGTGACTGTGATGCAGGTCTGACTCCTGGGAGAGAAAAATTGGACGGGGAAGCGCCCCCAGGCTACAGTGTCCTGAGCACCCTCAGCACCGTCTCAGCACCAACGCAGCTGCTGCTGGGGATGCAGTGAGGGAGGCTGAAGCTACCTCCACCCGTCACAGAAGCTTCTCTCTTGAAGTTACTCTGAGCAGCTCGAACACAGGGCTTCCACGGAAGACTTTGCGTTCCCTGCTGATTCCCCAGCACCTAGAATAGTGCCTAGCACATTGCACTCCATAAGTGTTTACTGAATCAATCTGTTACTCGAATTAATCCCCTTTTATGTATAAGGAGATTTAAATACAGGATGGTTGAGTGATTGGCCCAAGGTCACACAACTGGCAGGTAGCCTGGCCAAATTTAAGGCCCCGTTCTCTAACTTCGGCGCCCCCGTGCTTCAGGCTCTGGCTCTGCGTGCCCCGGCCTTCCTGCCTGCCTCTTCAGCCCTGTGCTGAACACCAAACACTGCCTCGCTGTCACCTTAGGGCTTTTGCGTTGTATTTTTTCCCTCATTCAGCCAATCACTCATTCACTCATTCATTCAGCAAATATTTTCCAGGTATTGCACAGGATACCTGGGTAACACAGGCCAATAAAAAAACATCCCCCCCTTTGAGAAGCTCAAAACCTGGGAAGGGAGGCAGCCACATAACAAAGGATTAGACAAGCATTGCAATGGCAGGGCACTGCTAGAATTAAGTCTCGGGGGGTGAGGAGGGCCAAGAAGTGGGGCAGAAGCCCACATAGTCCCAGCTACTTTCTGTCTCTGACCACCTCACTCCCCTCCCCCAGCAAGGATACCAAACTTCTGGAGGGAGTTTAACCTCTGAACACACAGACCAGCCAGGAGCCATGGGGTTTAGAAATGCTAATTTTATGAAATCACTTTAAGGAGGTAATGGTAGCAGGCCTGGTAAACATGGTTACATACAATTCAACTCAATAATGAAGAGGGAGAGGGCCAGCCCCTGAACCCACCACACAGCTAGCACCACACAGCTTTTTAGTCAACTAAACGTAGCCTACATTTAAGGAAAATATTAAAAGAGGACTTTAAAAGTCTATAGTATATTACTTGAAAGCCATTTAGAAATTCCTATTAGACATTCTAAACAAAATGTATGTCAGTGATCAAAACGGCCAAGACAAAAAAAAAAAAAATGTACACAGATGGTATATTCAACAAAATGTCCCAGAGAAAGCATGGAAAACTCAAGGGCAGATTTGAAACCAGACAATAAAAAAATTACTTAATCTTTGTTACAAAAATCAAAAACAACATAAAAACCCATCAGTGTGGGATTGAATATGCACATTCGTGACGAAATTTTTAAAAATCAGTTTATAGCACTATCCTTTTCACTGCATCACTCATGTACACTCATTGAGGGATGACTGAAGGCCGTTCACTAAAATCTTAACAGTGGTGTCCTCTGGGTGGTAGAATTTCAAGAGACTTGCACTCTTCTTTATACTTGTCTGTGTGTTTGGATATTTTTTTAAAAGCATATATTATTTATAGTTATTTTTACTTAGAAAAACAAAATAACCAGAAAAGCACTTAAAATGATTCCAAAAGTGGTAGATTCCAAAAGCACTGAAATGATTCTAAAAGATGGAAGACTACAGTCCAGGAAAGACTGTCTAAAATATTTTTTCTAAACATTTAACAAAGAAAGCAATTATCCCTGGGAGCTGATTGTTAAATAAGACTCAGTGAAGAGATTTCAGAGTCCTCTCCAGAATGTTTTTAATGACTGTAATACCATGTACCTAGCACATAACAGCTGCTCAGCAAATATTTGTTGTGTGAATCTACGAACAATCATGTCGACAGAATACCAGTTCCTATGGTTTTATCTCAGTCCCTTTCAAATCCAAGTGAATGGCATTTTTTCACCTGATACATTCACTAGATAGCATTTCCTTGTATTTACAGGGTCAGTGGTAACTCCAAAACTTATACGTAGGTGGAGCTTAAAGGCAGCAGTCTAGCTGGGGATTCAGCTTGGAGGCTCGTTCTGAAGCTGTGCTTGCATAGTACCTTAAGTAAGACTGAGATGATGCCAATTGTTCATATCAAAGGAAGCAGAGGCTGATGGAAATGATGGGGAACTATAGTTTTCTCAAGTGACCCATTGCCTCTACCAAAGGACAAAGATAATCAACTAGATCACGGGGATGTGGTCAACATTCCTGACCTGGCCACTCCAACCCAACCCCACAGCCCTTCCCCCACTCTTTCAGCAGTTTAGAAACCAGGATCCCTGAGCCTCTATTGCTGGCCCCCAATGAGCCTCACATCCTGGTATTCAAATTCTTTTATGTGGTCCCACACTACTCTGGACTTGGCCAATGGCTTGCTTTGGCCAATGGAACATTAGTAAGTATGGTGCAAATGGAGGCCAGATAAGCACTTGCACAATGGAGCTGGTCCTCTTCAAATGCTCCCTTTGGGACACAGTTGCTGCATAGGAAGTTTGGACAAAAAAAAAGTGAATAATGAGAAACCACATTGGAAGAGAGGCCTAGCCATCCTAGTGTCCTGCCTGAGCAGTCACATTAGGGACTTCAGGTGAGACCAGCAAAAGAATTACCTTGTCAATTCACAGAATCATGAGACATAATAAATTGTTGTTGTTTTAGATCACTAAGTTTGGGAGTGGTTCTTTATGCAGAGATAAATAACTGAAATAGCCTCTCATCCCTATTTCCCATCAGCTCCACCAGGCTCTCTCCTCATTTGCTTCATGTACTTCAGATAACCTTGAGAATAAATGTCCCTTCCTGCTCAGTTCCTTCCTGCCACCCCTTGCATTATACCACTCTATCCTCCAACCCTGGGCTCCAGGCAGAATCCAATAAACTAAAATCAATGCCACTCATGTGAATTTGAAAGGAACAGAAGTAAAACTCTACATGGAATTGGTATTCTGCCAACATGATCGTTCATTGATTCACGCAACAAATATTTGCTGAGGACCTATTATGGGCTACATACATGGTATTACAATCATTAAAAACATTCTAGAGAGGGCTCCGAAATCTACCTACTAGGCCTCACTTACCAAACTGGTGGCATTAATACTATCATAGAATTGTCTACCACTTTCTGGTTATAAAGATAAGAAAACTGAGGACCAGGAAAGTAAACGATTTCTCCAAACTCATTAAACTAATAAGTAGCAACACGAAATCAGAGCCAGATTTCCCCTTTCATTACAAAGGACAGGTAGAAATACAAAGGCATTTCCCAGAATGAAAATGGGTAAATACCAGAATTGTTCCTAGATCAGAGCTGTGGGTCATTTTTATAAGTAAGCAGAAAAGTAGGATGCCCAATATAGTGGCCCCTTTCCTAGCACCCACTCCCCGCACTTCCTACCAACAATGTCCTTATTCTACATCCTCGGCCATGCAGTTTAGGTGGGTTGGCCAGCCTCTAGCTTCAGAGGTGGATCCTGGTTGGCATAAGCCAATTAATGTATTCCACTTTTGTACACAGTGATTGGCTTAGGATTGGGCATGCAACCCAGTCAGGGTCGGTGCCTCTCAGGAGATGTTTACTAGTGCTTCAGGGAAGAGGAGCTTTTGCAGGAGCTATTGAAAGAGACATCCCCTCTTCCCTAAGATGATGTAGTTTCTGTTACGAGGTCTGGAACTGCTACAACAAGTTGGTAGGACAGGAATAGAACTTGGAGTCACCATGGAGAGCCTCAGGCTGGAAAAGGAATGACAGCTAAGCAGAGGGATGGATCTAACAGGGTCCTCAGTGACGTTATTGGAGCGGCTGACCCAGGCCTTACCTCAAATTAGTGCTAACCCTGGATTTTCTGGTTACAAGAGGTGACTCTTTAAGCTGGTTGTGTGGGTTTTCAGTTACTTGCAACCAAAAAGATGCCTGAATGACACAAAAAGTGACTCTTCCAGGTTTATAAAAGATACCTGAACTTCCATTTTGTTAATAGCTAACAAATTGTGATAAACTCTAAGGGAGATAATTGTGAAAAGATGGAGTATGTGGAAAAGAAGCCAATGAATTTCAGTAAGAATAAAATACAAGGTAATGTACTTAAGAAAAACATCCACACTCATAACATGTGAGCTATTAATAACAACTTTGGAAAGAAACCTTGGCATCACTATAAACCAGGGGTCAGCGAACTCTTTCTGCAAAGGGCCAGCTAGTAAATATTTGAGATTCACTGGCTACCCAGTCTGTCGAAAGTACTCAACCCTGTCATTGTAGTATAAAAGCAGCCACAGGCATACAGAAATGAATGGGTGTGGCTGCATTCAAATAAAACCTTATTTATGGACACTAAAATTTGATTTCCATATAATTTTTACATGTCATAAAATAATATTCTTCCTTTTTTTTTAAACCATTTAAAAATGTAAAAACCATTCTTTGCTTGCCAACTATAAAAAACAAGCCAGGTTGGGTTTGTCCTATAAGTCATAGTTTGTCTACCCCTCCTATAAAGGTGTTTCCTAAAGTTAATAATGCTGGGGCTGCACGGGAGATGTGGGATTTGGGGTGGGAGAGCACCCATGTACTGCCATAACCTACCCTGTTGAAATGCCAAGGATGTTTTACATCTATCAACTCTCTGCCGTAACCATAACACTCTACTATTTCTAAAATAATTGACAGGAGTGTGAATTCCTCCATGTACCAATGCATAGAGTTCAGCTGGACACATCACTGGGAGTTGAGTAATGTTATGATTCTTTGGCTCGAAAAAACTGAACACTCTAGTGACAGAAACTGGCCTCAGGCACGGGCTCAAGCGATGTCAGTGAGATGGGTTACTCTCTATTTCTCAGCACTGTCTTCCGCAGGGTTGGCTTCACTCATCCTCAGGCTCTTCGCAGGCCCCCAGCCTCTGCCAGCAGCTTCAGGCTCTCACCTCAGGGTGTCAAACCGGCTGCAGCACCTCTAGCCCCACCTTTTCACACACTTAAGAACCAATGGGAGAAACGCACCTACCTCTCTATCCCTAAACCAGTCATTGCGGTTTTCCCCTTAAGAAGCCATTTGACAATTTGATTGGCCGCATAAGGATCTTATGTTCTAGGCCTAGAGAGCTCACAGAGATCACATGCCTGAGAGGAGAAAACACAAATCTGGGCTGGAACCAAACGGAAGGGGAATGGGTGCTGCAGGAGCAGACAATAACCTCTTAGGCTGCGTTTAGTTGCATAACCTGGCTTTAAGTAACCTGGCCGAAAAGATAAATAATCATCCTTGGTTAGAGAATGTTTTATACCTTCTGCCACATTCTATAAAATTCAAAAATAAGTGGTGAAATCATACCTTTTATGGTTAAATAAAAATCAAAATTGTACAAAATATACTTACACCATTGAAATATAGAGGACCTAAATGGGGGTAATGATTTTTCAATATAATTTGCTTTGGGGATTAAAGAAATAAAAGAGTGTAATGCTATTAACATACACCTTTAAAAGAACAGAAAAAGCAGGATGAAATTAGAGAAAGGAAACAGAGATGAATGTCTATTATCAAAAACCCATTACAACAGACTCCAAAGGCTGTCTAAATTCTTCTCTGGTAATGCAATTTTGTTTTGTCAAATATTTCATGAAAGTGAGTCACTAGCTAGAGCCAAAACACAAAAAATAAAAAATGGTTTTTGTTTTGATGTAGCAACTTGTCCTATATGATTTTTTAAAAGCTGAATTTTTCAACTGACCCAATATTTTTGTCCACCTGAAGGAATGTATCAAATCTATTTGCTTAGAAGTCAACTATTCAAGCAATTTCTAAAATTATCAAATAAACATTTAATTAAAAAATTGTTCCATCCCTTAACTACTCCCTGCTAAGCATCTTAAAGCTGGAGATGAGGTTGGAAGCAGGTTTTGTTTCCGTTTTTTTAGAGCCTGAGAAACTGGGACTTCCCTGCATTTCGAAGCACAAAGACCTATTATTCAAGGAAAGGGCCAGGAAGGCAGATTAATTCAATTTAGTAGGCCACCGTGTACTCCTTCCTTTCTCCTGCCAAATCAAGGCTCACCCCAGTCCCAAGTGGCCAACAAGCGGGGCAGTCCTCTGTGAAAAAGTGAAAGCGGTCGAGGAAAAAGCAAAAGCAGCCAGCCAGAAGAGCCCGGGGAGCGCTCATTATATTTGAATAGAGCCCGTGAAAGGGGCCTTTGCTGGGCGCCTGGGTGGGGCCGCACCACTACGCTCCCATTGTAAATTCCATCTGTGTGCTATCATTTCCTGACCCAGAAACAAGGAAATGTTTCTGGCGTAAATCTCCCCAGGACCTTGCCCGGCCGCAAAATCATTCCCTCTGAGGTTCGCCAGCTCCTTCAGATTGAGTAAAGATTTAAGACTGTCTTAGCTAGCCTATGATTCCCTCTCCCCATTTACGAAGGGGTCTCCTCCCCAATTCCTTTCTTGCCTTCCAGGAACTGGATCCTCAGTGAAGTGAAATAAAACTGGGATGGTTACAAGGAAAACTCTGAGAGAGAATCAGAAGCTCTCCTGTCCTCACATGAAAAGCTTAAAATATCTCACTGGCCCAAAGCCGATGACTGTGTTCGAATAAGGCCGAGAAACTGAGGATGTAAGTAAGATGGGAAGACAGAAACGATGTAGAGCAGTGACTCTCAAACTCGAGCATGCATCAGAATGACCTGGGAGAGCTTCTGATTCAGTGATTCGGAGCTGGGGCCTGAGAACGCACATTTCCCATGACTGCCCGGTGGTGCTGACACTGCTGGTCTAGTGACCACACTTTGACAACCCCTGATGTAGTGAGTGGCTGTCCCAGGCCTCAGACAACAAGCAGGACATTAGATTCAAAGGCTCAATAACACCCGGATTCAGACTCCATAAACATATTCTGCTCCCTACATACAGACACGGGCTAAATGCTTTTTGTGGTAGTGGTTATGGCTATCAATCTACCACACAGTTATATACAAAATAATATTTTCATAACTCAACTTCATTTTCTGCCCTTATTCTACCAGAGTGGCTATAAAACATAACCTCAGCTAATTCGAAGTCTTCCTCCCATTTTCAGGGAATATATCTAGGTTCTGGGTGTTTCTGGACACTCATGGTGGGAGACGTGAGTGGGAAGTGCATTCCTGTCCTTACTGTCATCTATCCATGTAGTTGTCTGGTCCATAGGCTTCAATCCTCATTGATCACCGCTGACACGTCCCTCACCCCCAGACCGTATGACCCCTTCCAACCAGCACCACTTCTGGGTCGCACTTGGGAACCTGGAACCTGTAGGCCATGTCCTTTCTGCGCCCAGGGCTCTACAAGCTCTCTCTGGGACTTGCTGCATACCTGCTTTCATCGCGCTCCCTCTGTGTCTCCTCCTCCTTCCCTATCCCTCTCCTCTGCTGCAAACAGTGGAATCTTTGCCAATTGGAGGGAGAATCTCTCTTCAAACCCCTGTTCTTACTTATTTTGGCCTTGTCCAGGGCTCTCAATGCTCCCCTAAGGGATTTGGGCTTTTGAAAACCAAAACCAGAAAGATTCTTATTTGTTTTTTCTGCTCTGACATTTCCTTCCCTGAGTTAATGAGCACAGAATGGTCTAGCTGCTTGAATGGGGAAAACTGCATAAAGAGAAGATGCTTAGAAGAGGAAAAAAATAAGTTAATTTTAAATAAACACATAATTAGCATATTAGAATTATCTATTATTATCTTTCAATATCTACATTCTCCTATTTAATCTTCAAAGCAACCCTGAGAGGTAGATGTTATTCTACCCATTTTAAAGATGAGAAAATTAGAGCTCATAGAGATTAAAATCCTTGCCTAAAGTCACATATGACAGGTTTTGAATTCACCATACCTCAGCTTGTCCTTCAAAAGAAGAAAGGGAGAGAAGGAGGCCTGTCGATGGAGAAGGCATAGCCCATCACACTGACCAGTGGATGTGTGTTAGGAAATTATTTGGCCCAAGAGATACTATTAAACCAAGATGTGCATGGTAATGAGACAGAGTACTAAAATAAACCAAGAGACAGGATGCAAGGGAAGTGAGAGGTTAACACGTTTGTAAACACCAGAAACTAAGGAGTAAAGAGGCCCAAAGTCAAGGCCACAGGTCAAAGAGTAATCATCTCCTGACTATGAGAGACAGGTTAGGAGTCAAGAAAATTAAGACCAAATTCAAAGTGCTCTGTGCCCCTCAAATCCTGAGCAGACTAGGAATCAGGGATGCAAGGAGTCATGGGAGTAAACCAAGGCATCAGCAGCTGGGAGGTAGACATTAATACTACAGAAGGGTGCGCTTGCCTTTAAATTGTCCTGGGTAACTCAGAGCCTACAAGTGAAGGAGGAATATGATTTTGAGAGTCAAGACATAGCTTAACGGAAAGCCAAGACAGGAATGGGAGAGCAGAAATTACAGCGTGTCCTCAAGGTTAGAGGGATGTCATCTGCCTTCTTCTAGCATGTGCTCTTCTGATAACAAAGCCCATCTCACCCTTTTGAGAAACAAATTAGCCCAATATTAGTTCATGGGTTTAAGACGGACTGACTGCCTATAAGCCAAGCCAGGATTCCATGTCACAGTGATTGGCTTAAGGGTGAGTTCGTGACCCAGCATAGGCCAAACAGCATTTCTATAGCCTGAATGTTTGTGCCCCCACCCTGAATTTGTATGTTAAAATCCTAACCTCCATAGATGGCATTAGCAGGTGGGATCTTTGTGAGGTGATTAGATCATAAGCGGGGAGACTTCATGAATGTGATTAGTATTCTAATAAAACAGACCACACAGAAATCACTTGCCCCTTCCACTATGTGAAGATACAGCAAGTAGGCACCATTTCTAAATCAGGAAGCAGGCCCTCACCAGCTACCACACCAAATCTACTAGCACCATGATCTTGGACTTGCAGCTACCAGAACTGTAAGAAATAAATTTCTGCTGTTTATAAGCTACCTCTTCTGTGATATTTTATTAGCAGCCTGAATGGGCTATGACAAGCGTCAATCTTGGCACTTTTCTGGAGCTATAGAAAAAGAGGTAACTTGGTCTCCTGGGTCTACTAAGCCAGTAAAATGTAAGCTTGGAGCTGGTGCTGACCATCTGGACAGCCTCCGGGGGACAGCTCACCTGAGCCTAAAGCCAGTAAAGCAGGAAGTAGCGCTGAAATATAGAGGCAGATCAGAAGAGAAAGAGATTGTGTTTTAAGAACATTCTTTAGGCCCTGGATCCTGTCATGACAAATTCTTCCCCCTGAACTTCTCAGTTAAGTGAACCAATAAATTCCTTTTGGTTATGTTACTTTCTGAAAGAGTCCTTGCTAATTCAGTGTGCATAAAAATTTGCACTGAATACTGAAAATATGGACAGAAGCCCTGAAGGCACAACACTGTTTCACAGGATTACACACAACGAAAAAGCCTTAAGTACACTTTCCTCAGCTTTTTCTGCCAGAGATTTTATCTCTGGGTCTAGCCAAACCTCTCATTGAATAAGGGAAGTTGTCTTTAAGACCCAAAACAAGGCAAAGAGGTTAAGATCCCAAGGTAATCCTCTCCAACCCAGCACCTATTTACTGTGGGTGTGTTGAGTATAAGGCTCTGAACAATGCTACCAACAAAAATAACTTAATGCCAACGCATGATTATTCATTGTGCTATATGCGACCCACGCAAAGAATGTTGTACAGACGCAGACACCAGTGTCCAATGCGAGTTTAAATCTGGTGGTTTTAGAACATATCCACAAATTACTTGATGGTCCTTCCTTTAAAAGTGGAGAATAATTGACTGCCCTTTAAAAATGGCCAAGACTTAGTGACTCATTTCTAGGAAATAGAATGTGGTGGAAGGGATGCTTTGTGATGGCTGCGCTCTATCAAGATTCTAGCCTTTGGAACCAAGGCATCGATCACATTTAGAGGAAGCCCAAGTCACATGGACAGAACACATGAGGATATTCAGACCACAGCCCTTGGTAGCCCCTCAGCCAACAAGCAGAGTCAACCACTAAACACAACCTTCAGATGACTTTGGCTCAGCCTTCAAGTCTTTCAACTGGATTTGCCCTGAGGCAGGGGGCAGCAGAGACAGCCATTCTGCTGAGTCCCGTCTAAATTATGGACCCATATAAATTGTGAGAAATCATAAATGATTTTTTATCATTTTTAAGCCACTATGTTTTGGGGTAGTTTGTTACATAGCAATAGATAACTAATTCAAAATCCAAGAACAAAATAATAAATGGTTATTAGCTCAAATGCTAATTCTAGTCAACTGATAGTTGTCTGGAGACAGTCACAGCAGGCTAAGCAAGGAAGAGATGTCTGCCATGAGCGTGGAATTTTGAAGTGACAGCACTTGTGTTTTTTATTTGCCAATCCTTGTCTAAGACAACTGACCACAGACCCAGACGGAAAAAAAGAAAAAACATTCAAAGAAGGAAAGGGAGAGAAAGGAAGGTAGAGGAGGTAGCAGAAAAAGAACTGGGCTTGGAGATAAGACATAAACGTTCAAATCTCAGCTACTTACTGGCTGTGGGAACTTACACAGGTCATTTAACCTCTCTGGGCTTCAGTTTCCTCATCTGCAAAATCAGGATTGTTGTGAGGGTTAAACTGAAGGAGATTATGATACAAATATCGGGCAATAGGCTCTCATCAAATGGGTGTGTGGTCGGAGTCCTGGCTGAGCCTGTCAACTTTGGGTGTGTGGGATGAATTTGAGGTGGATTTGACTTTCAAAAATAGCATTAAGTCACAGCATTCAAGACTTTCCTAAAGCTTTGGTTCCCAAAGTGGATTCTGTGAAATACTGTGTCTATGGAATGTTAATAGTATATTCTTGAAATACTGGTTATTTCCCTCTGTCTCAATGTCTCTCTCTCTCTCTAACATATATTTATTTATATGTACATATTCATTGAAAAACAAAGTCTAGATTCTAGATGAATTTCACCAAAATACTGATAGTGGCTATATCTGGGTGAAAAGATATTGGTTAAATTGAAATATTTTTTCCTCTTCTTGCTTTTCTAGATTTTCCCATTTTTCTGCAAGGAATATGAATTACTTATAAAGAGAATTGTCTCACATACACTTACCAAATGACCCAGCAATCCCATTCCTGGGGATTCATCTTGGAGAACTGAAAATTTATGGTCACACAAAAACCTGTACATAGCATCTCTATTCATAATTGCCAAATACTGGAAACAAACCAAATATCCTTCAACAGATAAAATGAGGTACAGCCATACTCAGCAATAACAAAGACCTAATTATTGATACATGCAACAACATGGATAAGTCTCAAAGGTATTGACTGAGTGAAAGAAGAAAGTCTCATAACTACATAGTGTTTCTGTGTGTATGTGTGTATATTTCAATTTATATGGCCTTCTTGTAAAAAAGGAAAACTGCATTGGTGGAGAACAAGTCAGCAGTCCTCAGGGGTTGGGGGAGTAAAGGATGTGACTATAAAGGGATAATATAGGACAAGGGAGTTTTAGAATGTGATGAAACTGTTCTGTATCCTGATTGCGGTGGCAGTTACATGAATCATGAATCTATATGTGTGTGAAATTTCACAGAACTGTTATCAAAAAATAAGATCAAAATTTAAAAACAAATCAAAAAAGGAGCTCACTTAAATTTGGGAAATTTGGGGTTAAAGTGGAATAGGGTGCTTTACAAAGAACTTCTCAGAGCCTTTACATGCTTTAATCACATATTAAATTTAATATGTATTGATTAATTTAATATTTATTTAATCACAAATAATCATCTGTGATTCTCAAAGACTGGAGAGAATATGCAGCATTTCCCTAACTTATTGACCAAGGAAACTTTCTCTCTCAGAGCATCTAGGAGCCTGATATTTCCTAGATTCACTATGGGAAATTCAGATCTGGTATCAGGTATGAGCTTGTGTCTTGATATCTGGGATTTAGGGAAGGCTAAAATGGTAGGTTGTGAATCAGGCATAGTAGACCTCCCTTATCCATGGGGGTATGTTCCTAGACCCCCGGTGAGTGCCTGAAATTGTGGATAATGCCAAAACCTATATATAGTGATTTTTCCTATACATACATACCTTTTTTTCTATACATACATAATTTATAAAATAGGTACACTAAGAGATTAACAACAATTACCAATACAATAGAAAAGTCATAACAATATGGTGTAATGAAAGTTATGTGCATGTGGTTTCTCTCTCTCAAAATATCTTACTGTACTGTACTCACCCTTCAATGTGAGGTAATACAATGCCTACATGATGAGATGAAAAGAGGTAAGTGCCATACCATGAGGTTACTAGTTACCTTCTGACCACACTACACATAACAAGCACTTCAAGGCTTCTCTTTGGCATAACCTAATTGTCAGCGTCACTACTCTTGCACTTTGGGGCCATTATTAAGAAAAATACGGTTACTTGAACATAAGCTCTATGATACTGCAAAGTCCCTCTCATGACCAAGATGGTTACTAAGTGACTGAGGAGCTGGGATCGAGTGCCTACAGCTAGGATGCCCTGGACAAAGAAATGTGTCACATCCTAGTCATGATGCCCTGAGATTTCAACACACTACTCAAAACAACATGCAGTTTAAAACTCATGAATTGTTTGCATTTGTAATTTTCTACTTAACATTTTTGGACCGCAGTTGACTGCAGGTAACTGAAACCTGGGAAACAAAAACTGCAGATGAGGGTGGACTATTTTATTACTTAACACTGCAGTCTCAATGCCTTCTACAAATACCAGTTGCAGAGATTACAAATAATAAAAAGTAATGGGTATTATTGTGGTTTTAAAGTATACACACACACACACTTTATATATATAACTAAAAATACACACAAATTTCTGTCTCTGTGTTGTCTCTCTGTCTCAACCTCTCAAGGAATGTGAATTTCTTATAAAGCAAGCAAACAAAACTAGCTAAAGATTTAAAAATAAGGAAATTAAAAAGTAAAATCTATCATTCATTTGAATACCTACATGTACCAGGAACCATACAAAGCACTTTCCATGCATTATCTCTCATTTAATCACCACAGTTTCTATGAGAGCCATTATTACTATTCACATTTTTAAAGATAAGGAAATGAGACTTGAGGCAATTTGCCCAACTAGTATAGTATGGATTGACTTTGGAATACAATTACAGAAGCATACGTACACACATACAGGTATTCTCATATGCACTCCACTTTAGGAACAGCTAGCTTAGTTGGGAACTAAGGCTCAAAACCCAGATATGATCACTATTCGCAGCCCCAACTATTCTAATAATTCTCTCCTAGATAACTAACCATACGGTAGATTGAAAAACTTGGCCAAAATGTTTTGGGGCTCCTTCTTGCAAGTGGTAGATTCCCTATTCCTCAAATCTGAGCTGATCTTGAGAGACTTGCATTGATCAATAGAATATGATAGAAGTGATATTCTGTAATCCCAGCAGTCTTAAAGCTTCCACCTTCTTCCTCTTGGAATCCCAACACCACCACGGCATGAAGAAGCCCAAAATGAAATACTACATGGAAAGAGAAGCTCAGTCATTTCTGCTAATGCAAATGAACCTAGTCACCAGCTAACCTTCCAAATGAACATAGATGTGTGAGTGATACCAGGCAAAACAGCAGAAAAACTACCCAACAAATTCATAAAATAGAGAAAAGCAATATACTGTTGTTGGTTTAAGGCACTGATGAGGGGGAAAAAAATGTCTGAAAATTTCTAAATTAAATTACAAGGGCTGGAGAATGAGAGAAAGAGGCAGAACAATAGCTATGGGCCAACCGACAAAGTTGCTCGCATTCCTGAATGTACGGTGGAGCTTTGAATCAACATCCAGGTGCCTATTTAGTGGGTCACTAGGTGTCACTGCATTTTGCATATGCATGAACTTTCAGGACTGTTGCCTATAACTAATCAAAAGTAGTAAATATTTCTTCCTTACTGACTGTGCCTCCTGTCATAGAACTACCCCCACTTCACCTTATCCCACCACCATTATCTATAGCCAATGTAAATTCTTTTAAAACAACTTCTATCTTTCTTCCCCCAAACATAATGTATAAAAATGGTCATCAACTCCAGGATGGTGGATGTGCTTGTCTTTTCTACCTAGCCGTGCTGATGGTGATTTAGACTTCATGTCCCAGAACCTGATTTGGTTTTCGTTTGTGTGTGTTAAGTGTGTTTTGGTTCGGTGTTTGGCTGGTACTTTTCTTTCAGAAAAAAAAAAAAAAACTTTCCTTAGTGAAATTGTTTTTGTTGACCACCACTAAGTTGTGGGATGTTTGGTTATGCAGCAAGAGGTGATACAATTTTAATTTCTCTCTCTTGTGCTTGGCCCATGCTACACAGAAATACTGAAGTAACACAAAGTGATTAAAGTCCTTTCAGTGAAGTCTTCCTGTACTTCTTTTCCTAATACATAGATCAAGCCCACAGCCCATGCCCAGAGAGTGATGATAGATCTCACACTCCCTTCCAAATAAACCCAAGGGTCCTCCTTTTCAAAACAGAACTATGTACAACTAAAGAAATTATTGATTTAAAAAGTGTGGAAGATTACACACACACACACACACACACACACACAAAGAATGTGAAGAGATCTCTTTCTAAATGAAAGCAAGGAATTGTTTGCATAAGAAAATGTGTGCTGAAACCAATTAATTTTTTTCCTTTGCTTTTACAGCACATCAGGTTTTTCTTCCAAGATTTATTGAGTCATGAGACATATTAACTATGGCAGGCTGAGTTTCAATTAAAGACAGAAGGCAAGGGTCATTTACCTATAACTAAATTCTTCTTTAATAATAACAGACTCATGAGCAAAAGGAACTTGCTGCAAGGAGAATATGACAAATTGTTACCATAGCCGTCATTTTTATTCAGACACAAATGGCTCTTGACCAGAAAATCACATTAGCTCAAAACATGATATGAAACCCACTGCTAATACCAGGAAATGTTTCTTGCATGTGGGTAATTCTCTATTGAAATCGGCAACCGTGATTATAGGGAAAAAATATCTGAGCTTCTTGACTTATTATCTCTCTTGACAGGATGACTTAGCATATTTTAGTTTTACAAAATAACAGAAGGTTATCGCAGATTAATCAAATTCTGAAAATAAAATTATAGTCTATATTTTAAAGGCAATACCACCAACAAAATACTGCAGTGGCACTTGGAATCTGATGATGACAATTGTTTTAAGAAAATGTCTCACAGGGAAAAGAATACAGATGGTATCTTGTGGCTCCTTCACAGCAGGTCACTTTGCATTCCTTACTCCCTTTTAAATGCTATCAACAGAGCACTCTCTCAGCCTTTCCTTCCTCTCCATTTCTCATATTTCTTGGCCTGTTCACTTTGTTGATTTCAATCACTTGGCCCCTTCTAATTCCTCCTTTCCTTGAACCTTAGTTCTCTCATTTCTGCCTTACCTGATACACAAAGAGTATAACTGCTCCTCATATGACAGCACTGCATTTCTCTGGTGTTAGCACAAAGAAAGAATTCTCTCTCAGACAGGGTCCAGTTACCCTGCAATTTCCCATGTCCTTCTTTTCTCAAAGATACAAGTCTCTCTGTCTCTGTCTCGGTCTCTGTCTCTGTCTCTGTCTCTCCAAGGCATCTGATCCATGATAATGGAGTGAGGGTATATTTGATTAATGTTCAGACAGGGTGGAAGTAGACTTAATTATAAACAACTTTAAGTGGCTCTTTCAAACATTTTCCTAGAGTGGTAATAGTCATAGCTTATACAGTCTAACATATAGAAGTGAACATTAAATTCAGGTCAACAATTACTACCGTCTACACCTGCCACACCTCATGCTAGGGGTTAAGAACCACATAAGGCTTAGGCTCTGCCCTTAAAGTGAAAACTTTGCAGAAATTATAAAGGAAAGCAAAGAATAACAGTCAGCCACTTGCTAGAAACCTGGTAAATATCACCTGAGTATCACCAATTGGAAAGAAATCTCAGGATGCTAATGAGCTTCTATTTCTTCATTTTAAAAACAAAATTAATTAAATTTATTGGGGTGACATTGGTTAATAGGATCATATAGGTTTCAAGTGTACATTTCTATGATACAAGATCTGTATATTGCACTGTGCACCCATCACCTAAAGTCAAACCATCTTCCGTCACCATATGTTAGGCCCTCTCCATTGTTTCTTCATTTTTAATATGGGTATAATGATGTTAATAATTCTTGTTTCACAGGAGGATTATTATTTGGGTCAAATTAAAATATGATTTAACGTATCTTGCAACTGTGCAACTGAACTTCAGTTACGTTCAATCAGTATTTATTCAGCACCTACCTTGTGCCAGGTCCTGTGCCAGAGAGACTGGAAATAAAAAAGAATCTATAATCCCTTGAAACTAAAGCACCCGAGCTCTGAGGGACTAGAAAGACATGTAAAAATATATAATATATGTAATATAAAGAATATATAATATATAATACAGCGTGATTATGTTCTATAGTAGAGATATAGAAAATATACCAGATCTTAGAGGAGAGATGAAATTATCCAGTCACGGATGGAAAGAGTTGGGAAAAAAGGAAAAGGACATCAAGGGATGCTATAGAAACAAAGTAGATAATAATAAGAGGAACTGTCTCCCATTCAGCCCCTTCTGTGTACTAGTTAATATATTAGGTACTTTTTAGAGAATATTCTCAGTAAATAAAGACTAGATAATGTGTTCCCCTTCTTGAAGACATTTAACTTAGAGAGTTTGGCTTGGTAGTGGCTATCAAGTCTATTAGCCTGGCAAGACTAACAGTCAACTGCCCAGAGGGAAGGGGGGAAAACACTGAAGTAAAAGTGAAAGTGATGGGTCTTCATGGGGGTCGGTTGCTGTGTGGAGCTAGGTATGTCCCTTAGCTTGCTAGTCCTCAGTTTCCTCATCTACAAAACGGAGATTTAATACCGACCGACCTTGTAAGGTTGTTGGGATAGTGGATATGTAAAAGGTTTTCAAGTTAGTTGAGCGTTCTTCAGGGTAAGGCCCAAGCTGGAAATTCGCTTACCTGCAGGGGTCAGAGAGGTAGCATAATTTAGCAAAGAAGGGCTGTGGGAACTCTGCCAATTATTGTATCAGTTAGCAATTGCTGTATAACAAATCACTCTACAACTTAGTGGCTTAAACCAAAAACACTATATTACTTTTCACTGTTCTATAAAACAGTTGGCTGAGCAATTTTTCTGCTGGTTTTGACTGGGCTCATTCATATGGCTATGTTCATTTGGAAGGCTGGCTGCAGACTGGGCTCATTTGGGATAGCAGGGTAGTTACTCCTTGTAAGCTAATGTTCAATGTCGCCATGTAGAAAATTGGACCCTTTGCCGCCCATCTATTGTTCTTTAAAAATTGAAATATTTGTCTGTGTGTGTGTGTAAACACATGTATGTAAATGTGCATAATAAGTCCCTGGTTTTTAAATATTAACTAGTTCTTTACTGGAAAACATATCTATGGACTGGTTTGGGTGTTTGGGCCAATTGGTAACCTCAATGTAAATTAATGTTTCCAGATAACCTTTACTTAAGTGTCCATTCTCTTAAGTTTTCTTCACTCCCAAGGGGCCATATCAGGCCCGTCTGAACTCTCTTCCTTAGTCCATGTCCTCTTGGTCAATGATTCTCAAGGCGTGGTTCATGGATCGACAGTGTCAGCATCACCTGAGAATTTGTTAGAAATGCACATTCTTGGGCCTGTGGATGGAAAAAATGGGGTTCTATAGAAAGGAACCTCACAGGGTGATCTTATCATAAATTTGTAACTGCACAGGTCATGGTGGATAGTCACGACCCAGGCATATAACTATTTAGTAAAAGGTTTTTATCTTTGCCTTAAGCAAACTCTGTCCAATGTGTCTGTGCATCTAGGTTAACATGCTTTTGAAATAACCACCCTCAAGAGAGTACATAATCTTGTAATCAAATCCCCACCTTGCTTTCTCTCACCTCCATGTAATCCCTCCTTAATTTCAAATGCACATGAAAAGCCGCATAACCTATTCTCTGGAGCATTTGAGATCTTTCTCCCTGGCATATGTCATCGTTTACACAAATAAACTCATAAAAATCCTCTACAGATTTGGACATTTTTTACCTCAACAGGCCCCACCCCAGACCTACTGGTTCACTTGGGGTGCAGCCCAGCTATCTGTGTTCTAACAAGCTATTCAGGTGAATCTGATGTGCACTAGAGAACCAATACGCTGTGTATCTGGGAAGAGAAAGGGTGAGGATACACAGGCTGCCTTTCAGAACTAGAGAAGTTCTCTTCCTGGAGCACAACCAGGTAAGCTACAGGCTCCCACTTTTAGTAAGATGAGATCACAAGCCAGACTGTGTGATACAGACCAAAAGGGCCACGGGAGAGCTCAGTGCCTGCTGATCAAGAAGACTTCACACCAGCTCTCAGTCCCTGCTGTGGATCATGTGGAGAACTTCCCAAAATATTGATGCCAGGATCCTATCCCCAGCAATTCTGATTAAAATGGTCTGAGGTGCAGCTTGGCCATCGGGACTTTCAAATGCTCTGCAAATGATTCTAATTTGCACTATGGGACTTCACTTGGGCCTCAAAAAAAGGGAGAAAAGAAACAAAACCGTAGATGTCTCTGGGGGAAAAGCACTGGGAAACCAGAAGACTGGGAAAGAAACTCACTTTATGTTCTCTTTTAAAGTGGGCACTTCCTCCAGATCTTCCTTCCGTAACTTCCAGCAGATTGGCATTCCAATCACTTCCCACAGAGCACACTGCTCAGGAATGAGAGTAATTCAATGCTTTTCAAGACTTTTGAGGGGGAAATTTATTTATTTTTTTAAGTTATAAAGGAAGAGAGGGAGGAAGGGGCTATACAAAGAGGGAGAGCTGGGTAGAATGTGAACATATAGGAAATGGGAGGGTTATACATTAAGCAAAAGAAACAGTTTGGACAAAGGTTGAATTCTGCAAGGGGTGTTTACAAATAATGAAAAACTAGTTTACCTGGATGGTCCCTAAAGCACTGGAGCTCAAATCTTACTGGGTTGTTTGGAAAATCAAATGAAATTATATGTACAAATTACAAGATATAGTGGTGCCTGCATAGAAGGAAGGCATAGAATAAATGCTAGTTTCCTCCTAAAGGGTACTAGAATATGTCAACCCAAAATATGCCTCTTTTTTGCATGTGGATCATTTTAGGCTAAAGTCAACTGAGAATCAGCAGAGGCAAGAAAAGTTCTTTACCTACCCCTAACTGCCTGAAAATAGAGTACAAATTTCCCTTTGTAAAGGAAATTTACATTTATTAAGGAATTTTTCATTTATAAATGTGTCTCTGAATCAGAAAGAGAGACAACTTTCATCACCTGAGAGACTCTTACATGCATAACCAGGCAACCTGTCTTTTCCACATATTTCCTCCCCTTATATCTTCCCATAACTTGCTTTCCCCACCCAAAGGCCCCAAACCCCTTTTCCTTTGTCTAGCATAACATGGTATATAAACCTCAAGCATCTGGTCACCTCCTTGAATCTCATTTCTTTGTGAAACACCCATGTGTATCTATGTAATTAAAACTGTCATTTTTTGCTCTTGTTGATCTATTATCAGTTTGATTTGAGGGCCCACCCAGTGAATCTAGGAGGGTAGAGGAAGAACAATTTTTCCTCCCCTGCACTTCCTTTCTATAGACCATGGGACTCAAACTCAAGTGTCTTTATGTGATCCATTCAGCATCAGCCATTCGTTTCCAGGAAGGGATGCAGGTCCAGTGTTCCAGATCTTACACTCTTAAAGGGAAACAACATTGGCAACTAATTCCTAACCCTGGCTAGACCAAATAAATACATTTAGCCCCAGGGGCCGCCTGTTTGCAACTTCCATTGCAGACTAACCCCAAGAAGGCAGGGTATTCAGATAACTCCCAGTTTTAAGCTCCCTCTGAGGCATTATGCAGGTAGACTGAGGGGCCTCCAGTAAAGTCCTTATTTCCCTCCAGCTCTGACTCAATCAATCAGCCTAACTCTCTTCATGCTCCAATGAAACAGCAATCTGGTGTGACAGGATCATTATCACCAGAGGAAGGGACAATCTCACCATGGGCCCTCAGTTTGCACTACATAACTGAATCTAAGGGCTCCATATGAAGAAACAATGAGGAAGCACTCAACAGGGCACGGAGGCACAAGCAGTTCAGGAACAAAATAGTGCTGATAGGACTTAAAGGGCCAATCACAAATATACAGGGAACATTCGGTCAGCACTTTCAGGTGTTATTTTCCCAGTGTGATATGCTTTCATGCTTCCTTTGTCTCTCATTCTTTCTGGTTCAATCTATTTTGTTTATAGATTTAATATCTGGCACCATTCCTCTAAAGAGCTCACAATTTTCCTCTGTCTTCTGTTCCCCCTCCTGCTTCAGAGCTGGGCAGATGGAAAACCAAATAATGAGCAATGACAGATGTAAAAAGATACAGATATGTATGTTGCTTCAGTTTGGGGCCCCAGTGAAGTTGGCCTAACAGGCATAAGGTTGGAACTGTCTCTTCCCTACCAGAAGAGTGTAAGTATTGTTGACTCTGACATACACCTTGTTTATAAAAACCACTAATTATAATTCTGTGCTAGATAGCCACACTTCCCCCCTTCGTGTGTGTGTGTGTGTGTGTGTGTGTGTGTGTGTGTTTTATTTTGCCACTCACATGAGTCAGAAATGACCCTACCAGACCTGAGTCATCCAGAAGTCCAACTGTGGGAAGACCAACATCTAATAGTCTTCTTACCCATTGGAACAGTTTGGTGACAGTGAAATTGGTACCCAGCCACATTCCTTGATGTGTATAGTACACAAGAGCCCTATGGAAGAGATGTTGAATACATACCAGATTTGGGACATACTACAGCTTTTTGTGATAGACCGGTGAGTTCCTTTAAAAAGGCCAGACTGTTAGAAGAGACAATAGAGACAAGAAGAAAAAAATCACCATAAATAAAGGAGGCTGGCAGGGTGGATTCTTAGTCAGTTCAGTCTGTCATAAAAAAATATCGTAGCTAAAATAAATATTTTGATTATAGTTCATGAGAATGAAAATAACTTTCTTGGGACTCTGAGCTTGGTAGTACCCTAAGTGTGTGGTTGCAATAAATTGCCAAATGTAGTGGAAACTTTCCATCACGTATATTATCTGGCATCTGATATTGTTGACAACTCCTTCCTTGAAATTCTCTCCTCCCTCAACTTCCTTTCCATCTGAATCTCTCTGGTTGCGTTTGGTATGGCTGAGCCTGGTGCAGGTGGAAAGGCAGTAAGGAGAAAATATACAGGACATACCTATGGAATGGCAAGAAACTGCTTCACTGGTAGTACCTAGACCTTTGAGGGCTACCAGGGCTTTCCCAGACTGAAGAGCAATAAGTGGCAGATCAGACTTGAGAGGGACTGTTCTGACCCTTGAATTTTGGTCACATGTCCAAAAGAAGCAGAAGAAACTCCAGCGTCTGTCGCTCACTTTGATTTTCATTTCCAGTGCCTGTCGCAGTGCTTGCTTGCAGATTTGGAGGCTTCAATGAAAGCAGCCTTGAACTTGTCCTACTAGTCATTCTTGCCAGGTGTTAAACCTGGATTAGCCTATTTTAGGCTGGTCTAACTCACCACTCCTCAATATTCTCAGTGAACTCCTCTTCCTTGCCCTGCCCTGAGTTTCTGTGGTTCCACAGGGGTCCCTGCTCCGTGTTTTTCTCACTGTCCATTGTGTAGGCAAACCTTAAAAACCACTCAGTCCTAACAACTGCTAATATAATGATGATCCCTGATTCTGTATCTGGTGACCACACCTGAGCTTCAGACTCATGTACCACAGCTTAGTAGATTCCCCACAAACCCCTCAAACTCCACATGTCCAAAACTGAATTCATTCTCTTCCTCCACAACTCAGTCCTCCTCTTAATTTCTCTTTCTTGGTCAGCTGGGCTTCCATTAACTTCACTGAACAAACCAGAAAACCAAAACTCTATCACCAGAGTTGGCTGTGAGTTTTGTTTTTTTTTTCAAATTATAAGAGAAAGTTTATTTAGAAAATTACAAAGGTAGTAGAAGCGAGCCAACTGGGCTACATAGGCTCAGGAAACAAGGTACAGAAGCAAAAGAAGGGCCCTTGGAGCTTAGGAGAGAAAAAAGCAAAAGAAACACCCCTAGAGGAGAGAAGAGGAAAGGCAAGGGCATGATCCGAGAGGGAGGCTACCCAAGTTTCCTTAACAGGGGTATAAATGAATCGTGTTGGCTCTTTTAAAAGATCAATTTTATTGTTGACTTGAAGGTGTGGTATGTTTTTATAGTTCTCATAGGACTACTGAATATGTCTTCAATCAGTTTTTTCTCCTCTGTCCACATTGCCCTATCCTTGGTTCCCACTTGTGTTGTGTTTTGCCTGAACCACTGCAATAACCTCTTATCCAATATCCCTCACTCATATTCTTCTAACCACTGCTGCCAAAATAATCTTTTTGTTTCATGTATACGTAAATATATTTTTGCTTAGCCCAGAAGCAATATGATTTTTAAGAAAAGTCCACAATACTATAAAAATACAATCATTATTAACACAGTATAATATACACTTCCAGTCATTTTCTTTTCTTTTTTTAATGTATTGATTTTTGGAGACAGAGAGAGGAAGGGAGAAAGAGGAATATCAACTTATTGTTCCACTTATTTATGCATTCATTATTTGATTCTTGTATGTCCCTTGACTGGGGATTGAACCCATAACTTTGGTGTACTGGGACGACACTCTAACCAACTGAGCTACCTGGCCAAGGTGTCCAGTCATTTTCCTAATGAATAGATTATACATCAAATATTTTTAAATATGCAGTAATAAACATCTTTGTACATGCATCTTTGTTCATATTCATAACAATTTCTTTAGGAGTGGAATTGCCTGATCGACAGATATGCATAGTTTAAGAATTTGAGCCTATTGCCAAATACTCCCTGGAAAGGTTTTAGCTATTTATTATACTTCTGCTAGCAGAGTGATCAATTTAATATAGAAATCAGACTGTTACTTAATGACTTGGAGGTAAGTTGCAAGTTCAAGAACACAGGACCAGAGAAGGCTCAGAAAATAAGGCTGCTATAGTCATTTAGGTCAGTATGTTTCCAAGTATAGTTCTGACCCACTAGTTTTCCTAATGAACCATGAAAGGATTAAAATATGCAAGCTCTTTCTTCAACTCTTAGAACAAATGCCATACAAGACCAGGGCCCTTCATTTTTACATATGACTAAGTACTTAATAACTTCCTTCATTAATTATTGAGTGACTAAAATTATATATTCACCTCCCAAAAAGTGTAGTACTGCCAATTATTGAAAACTTTGGCTGCCACAGAAACTTTGGTAATAATGCAAATTTCCTGCTGCACAGGTGACAACATAGATTGTTGGAATTTCCACAATTTTCAAAAAGGATGCTTTTCTTTTAGGACTTCATAGTGTCTTGAGTTTCAAATAGGGCCTCTCTGGTGTGTGTTATTTCACAGGTGAAATGTTGTTTTCTGTTTTTGATAACTTTGTTCATGCACAAACTTTATGATGCTGCCATTTTAGATTCCTATTTTGTTCCTCTGTAATTCTTTGTTATCATCAGGTTCTTTTCTCACCAGAAGTGGAATAGATAAGGGTATATTAGGTGTATTATGGTGTCCTTTACGCCATTAAGTTAATATGTTTGAGAATCGATAGTCTAATTGCCTCAGATTCTCCCTACCCTGAGTCTAGACTGCTTTACTAGGTTGGTTAACTACTAAAGAGGCCTGGTAAATTATTGCATATCTAATGATCAGCTGTTTGGAGGAAGGGAAAAATAGAGTGCCTGTACGCAATTTTGAGAAAAGATAACAAGAAGCTCATAGACTCACCCTTTCTCCTCCCAACTTTCAGGTTTTAAAACCCTGGTCTTATGACAGAAGAATATATGCAGGAATATATGTGATATGACTAAATAACAGGACTTGATTAAACATTAGCAGGGCTAAGAGGTCTGAGCTACCTATTAGCCTAACTGAAACATACAAGGGCCGTGCCGAGAACTGCATCAATACTGTTTTGTATTCAGCCCAAGCAACCCAGGCACTGGCCTGCAGATTCATGAAATTCCTGGTGTGAATCTGAAAGACTAGCAGGAAAGAGGAAAGTGATCTGGATAATTGTTTCTGGTGATAGGTCCAAAGCTCTTTATTTTCCCATCAAGCCCTGAGAAGTCATGATTTTAAAACGTAGAAGATGTACCCTGAAAAATATCTTATGAAAGGATATGGGAATCTGATTTCCACCAGTTCAGCTTGCATTTCAACAGAGATTTCATAATGTTACCAGCCTAAGAAAGAGCTGATCCACTGTGTGGTAGTACATTTCCATCAAAGAAAGGGAAGAGCCCTGGCCAGGTAGCTCAGTTAGTTGGAGCATCATTTCAATACACCAGTTTGTAGGTTCGATCCCCAGTCAGGACACATACGAGAATCAACTAACGAAGGCATATATAAGTGGAACAACAAATCGATGTTCCCCACCTCCTCTCTCTCTCAAATCAGTTGTAAAAAGCAGGGGGAGAAAATTGTCTACATCAGTTCTACTTGATCTGTTCACATTTCTACTGCCAAGAATAACATAGCATGGCTACTCATCAACAGGTACTAGGAACATCCACATGCTCAGAAACATGAGTGGTCAGGCATTTGTCAGGCTATAACTCAATAAGCTTGCTATTTTCCATAATCTAGACCCTGGTTAAAATATTCAGTAGCACCAGAACTGGACTCACCTCAACAGCAGAATTTTATGTGAAGACCTAAGTCAGTTATGAGTTACAAATAGTTAAACTTTATTTAGTTCCAGAGTCCTCTGCACATCTCTGAGGTAAGAGAAAACAATATCTATGAAGGTCCCTGGAAGGCCACAAGTAACAGTAGGAGAGAAGATCCAATGACAGAAGGAAAATTAAAAAAGAAGAAGAAAGGGACAAAGACTGGAAAGGAAAGGGAGAAAGACTAACTGTACTAGAATACTTCAAAGATAAACATTAATGGTCTCATTTATTACAGCATTGAACTGTCATATGTTATATTTATTGAGCATCATCTACTCTATGCTAGACATATTCTAAGTGCTTTTGCATGTATTATTTAATTCATTAACACACATTCATTGCCTATCTTCTGTGTGCCAGGTGCTGTTCTAAGCAAAAAATGTTCCATAGAAAATAAAATAGATGAAACATTCTTGGTTGGGTGGTTCAGTTGCTTGGAGCATCATCCCATATACCAAAAAGGTTGTGGGATCGATTCCTGGTCAGGGCACATACCTAGGCTATAGGTTCTATTCCTGGTCGGGGCATGTACGGGAGGCAACCAATCTATCTTTCTCTCTCGACACTTCTCTCCTTCTCTCTCTCCCTCCCTTCTCTCTCTCTAAAATCAATAGGTACATCCTCAGTTGGCACAGTTGGTTGGAGCATCATCCTGTACACCAAAAAGTTGCAGGTTCCATCCTTGGTCAGGGCGTGTATGAGAGGCAACCAATTGTTATCTCTCTTTCACATCAATGTTTTTCTCCCTCTCTCTCTCTCATTTAAAAAATATATATAGATATATTTTTTCTCTCTCTCTCCATCCATCCTCTGGTGAGGATTAAAAAAATAGATACAAAATAGATGAAACGTCTCCTCCTGGAGCTTATGCTTCAGTAGGGAAGATCTTATTTTATCATCACAATAAGGAAAAGAGATAGGAAAGGCATGGTGAGAAGGAAAAGAATATATATGGACAGAAAAAGAAATGATTTAGGAAAGAGGACATAAAGAAGGTGAAAGTTAAAGTTTCATTCTCAGGGATTTGAGATGCTAGAATGAAAGGGTAAGTCTCTGTCAAGGCCTCAGATCCTCCAACATAAAGGCTTTGGAAGGTTCCACCATAATCAATTGACGGAAAAGTTTGAATTGTAAATGTTTGAAGAAATACGTTTCTATAGTATTTCAAATGTACACATATATGGCAATTTCAAACACTAACAAAGTGTTTCTGAATAGATATCCAGCAATATTCTGTTTTAATAAAAAGGACAAGACATTTGTAATGAGCAATGCTCATTTGCTCATATAAGCCTCGTTTCTCCCAGCCTATTCCAGTGAAGGGCGGGGTAGGGGGGGATCAGTGAAGTAAGAAAAGATGATCCAGGTATTTAGCCAAATCCCTTAGCAGTACCAATTATAATACTAATAAATACCATTTATCGAGCACTTTTTACTTGCTACATAACAAACTATCTCAAAACTTAGTATTTATTTTTTGTTCACCAAGTATTTATTGGTAGCCTTCTATGAACTCACTCTGGTGAACAAAATACACAGAGTTCTTTTTTAAAGTATATATTATTAATTATGCCATTGCAGTTGTCCCAATTTTCCCCCCTTTGCCCCTCTCTGCCCAGTACCCCCCTTCCCTCATGCAATCCTCCCCTTAGTTCACATCCATGGGTCATGTGTATTAGTTCTTTGGCTTCTCCATTTCCTGTGCTATTCTTAACAACCCTCTGTCTATTTTGTTCCTATCAATTAGGCTTCTTAATCTCTGCACCATTTCCCTTATCTCCCCATCCCCAGCCCCCCAGCTGATAACCCTCCAAATGATCTCCCTACCTGTGATTCTGTTTCTATTCTGGTTGTTTTCTTAGGTTTTATTTGTTTGCTTGTTTGTTTGTTTGTTAGATTCAGTTGTGACCATTGTAAATTTGTTGCCTTTTTAATGTTCATGGTTTTGATCTTCTTTTTCTTAAATTTTCTGTACTAATGGCTTGGAGATGAAGAACTTTAACTTTACCTTGTCTGGGAAGCACCTATCTGCCCTTCCATTCTAAATGATAGTTTTGCTTGATAGAATAATCTAGGTTGTACGTCCTTGCTTCTCATCGCTTTGAATACTTCTTGCCAGTCCCTTCTTGCCTGCAAAGTTTCTTTTGAGAAATCAGCTGGTAGTTTTATGGGAACTCCATTGTAGGTAACTCTCTGCTTTTTTCCAAAAATGGGAGCTGCCAGGCCTCTTAAGACCTAGGCTTGGAACTAACCAATGACACATCTGCCACATTACTGAATTGTCAAAGTAAGGCATAAAAGCCCAACCCAGATTCTAGAGAATATAAATTCCACCTCTTGTTGGGAGGAATAATGGTACTTAAAAACGATAAGAAAAACTGTTGGCAGCCATCTGGCACATTTCGTTTGCCATGTGCCAGATACTATACATTATCTCAATGAATCTTCACAGCAACTTAATAGTCTCCATTCTATCTGTTTTACAATTAAGGAAATGTAGTTCCTAAAAGGTTAAATCTTCCTGCAAGTAGGTGACAGATCTAGGAACGGATCTTAACCGACTTAAAGTTCCAGTTCACAACCACTCCTCAGGATAAGGGTCAGTAGAGTTAGAGTGGTTGAACCTCATGTTCCCTCTCCCTGAGGGAAACAGGAAAGCATGGTAGTTAAGAGCTCAGACCCTGAGGTCAAGTCGCCTTCATTCCAATCCTGGCTCTAGGTCTCACTAGCTCTATAACTTAGGGCTAGTTAGCCTCAAGTTCATCAGCTGTATAACAGGGCCAATAACATTTACCCCATAGGACTATTATGAGAATAATGCAGGTAAAGCTCTACCTGGAAAGAGTATGCGCTCCATAGATGCTAATTACTTTTGTCCCCTGGATCTCCTGATTATTTTACCCTCAATCAAGCAGTACTGCAGTCCCAAGACCATGGTCTCTAAGACTGTTGCTGACCAAGGACCCTGAGTCTGTGTGACTTAATCATCATTATCCCTGCTGGTCTTGCTTCTGATTCTGCCTTGTTTCTGGACCCATGCTGCTGCTTCACTGACCACTACTGAGGGTCCTGACTCACTGTGGTCCCTCTTTGCTCATTTGCTGCACTTCTTGTTTCCTTCTGAAGTTGCCACTTCATGCTAGAAATCTGGGAGTTGTCCGTGTTTACCTACAACATTCTCCCTTTGTCAGTGTTCTGTTAATTCTTCTGAATACATAAAGGGAGAGAAGCTCTCAGAGGTTAATTCTGTTAATACCTTGCTTTGTCTTTTGACTATGTACAGAAGGTTCGCTAACATCCCTTTCTAAAACGAGAGGAGGGAATAGATGTGTCCAGGTTTCAGGACATTGCCTGGATGTTTCCTGGACTTACTCAGTTCCTTTTCTGTTGTCTGTGCTTTGAAAGAACTACAGTGTTTCGATTCCTTCTTTCTTTTTGCTGCTGTGTAGCATTCCACTGCAACAGAATCAATGGAACTGGAGACTACTATGCTAAGTGAAATAAGCCAGACAGTGAAAGACAAATACCATATGATCTCACTTATAAGAGGAATCTAATGAACAAAATAAACTAATGAGCAAAAGAGAACAAGAGGCATGGAATCAGGGAACAGACTGACATCTGTAGGAGGGGAGGAGGGAGGAAGGGACTGACTGAAAGAAGGTGAGGGGATTAGTCAAACAGCATATGAGAAGGACCCATGGATATGAACAGCAGTGTGGGAACTGATTATGGAAGGGGGGGCTGGGTGGAGGGGTGAAAGCAGGGAAAAGTGGGACAACTGTAACAGCATAAACAATAAAACAGTTCGAAAAACAATCACCAATGTTACAGGTGGGCCTAATTCAAAAAACAAAACAAAACAAAAACCAGCAACCTAGTGTTTCAGAATGACTAACCACTAGGTGGCAGGGGTGTTTCGCTCCCCAGCTCACTTCCTTCTTCCTCCTTAAAATCTCAATTACAGTCAAGATGCAGTTCTTTCAAAATGAATGAGTTGCTTTTAAATCAACTTAGTTATTCACATGAAGTTCAACGTGAACAATAAATTTCATGGACATTCTCTTGAAAATTCATTGTTATGTCACTAATTTTATGAGCGCTCTCTGGCAGGAGTTATATTGCTAAAGTAGTTTTATAGCCTTTGGCTTGAAAGGGCATGGGAAAAGTAAATAAACCTCAGCTTATTTAGGGCATGTCCAAAGCTAATTATTTTCCCCAGTAGTTGTTAACTCCCAATAGGCCAAAGGTTGACTTAGTTAAGAGTTCATGGACTTCCAGGCTATCATTTCTTTAACAGGACTGTAGACACATCTCTCATTTTCCAATGAAGTCCCAAAAGGTTTCCTTGAGGAAGATGGAATTTCAGTAGCTTCTTGAATGAGAAGCAGGTGTAGGGGCATCCCTTCTTTCAATTATATCCCCACAGGAATCCAACCTGCCGAGTGGGGTGCTCTTTTAACAAAATAGATTGTGAGGTACACAGAAGGGAAGAGAGGTTGAGGAAAAGTGAGGAGTGCTAATAAAACCCTCATCTTAAAATGTGGGGATTAAGAGATGTTGTCTAGAGTGATAGAACTAGAATATGTTTAAGATGTCAATTTAACAAAGAGGAACAAATTATACTGGGTTATACCTTTAACAGGAGGAGAAGGACGAGGAAATAGGATGGTGGAGTTGTTAATAGGCTAAATCTCAAGTACCGTAACAGAGTCTGTAAATAATCCCTAAAATTGAAAAAGCAAGAAACAGCACTACAGGCATGCCATTTACAGACATGAAGGAAATCACCACGTGAACAAAAGGCAGAAGTAGTTAATAGTCCTTACCTCTTTAGAAGAGCACAGGAAGGGGTGGGGCTGGGGAATAGCTGTACTTTTGGACTTTCTAACCATGACTTTATTTTACCCTTAAGAATGGACAAGGATAAGAAAACTGTTAGGATAAAATAGATTATCTAGGTTCATGGAAAGAACTACCGAGTTCCTAATTTGTGTCACTATATCTGATAAGAATTCTCAAATTCAGTTCTTTACTTGTTTACATAGGGGTTACTTGAGTTTAATATAACACTACTTCGAATTAGAAAGAAATTAGAGGCTTTGATTTCCACATGTATATGTTATTTATCCAAAACTGGCATTTTCAAGGAAGGATCCACTTTAGTCAATATTTTTAGAGCAGATCATCAGGGTTTTTCTGCTGTAAGTTAAAAATACTATTACTCTGCAATAAACCAGAACCAGAACTCTAAAAGAGCAAATGTGACCATTTTTACTTCCTTAGTGACATTTTAGCCCAAGTTCTTGAGCATGCATGGCCCAGCAGAACAGAGCACTCTAGACCAGCAAATTGGCTGTGTCTGACCTTCAAACGCCCTGTTCTTTACTTTCTTTTCAAGCCTACATCCAAACCATCACCAGTGACCTGTCAACCTTCAAAATACACCAGAATCTGACAATTGTCAGCACTCCTACCCCTAACAACCTAATTTGGGCCATCATCATCTCTCATTTGGACCAGTGAAATGACCTGGTAACTGCTTCCATTCCTATCCACTACCATTCTCCACACAGCAGCCTGAGTGATCCTTTAATTAATGAATGAATTAACTGAGAGAGAGAAAGCCGGGGGAAACACTGATTTGTTGTTCCACTTATTTATGCATTAATTGGTTAATTCTTGTATGTGCGCTGACTGGGGATCAAACCCACAATCTCGGCGTATCAGGATGACAATCTAACCCAGAAATTTTCAACGTTTTTCATCTCATGGCACACATAAACTAATCACTAGAATTCTGCGACATACCAAAAAATAGGTATAATTTTGATTCATTCACACAAGATGGCTATTGTTGTATTGACTGTTGTCTTTTTTTTTTTTTTTTAACCTCACAATGTAAGGGAAAGGAAGTCAGCGTCCCTGACTAGTCAGGTATTGCATGTTTGAAAAATTCTTGTGGCATACCCTGGCACCACAACATACCAGTTCAAAAATCACTGCTCGAACCAACTGAACTATCCAGCCAGAGCCAGAGTGATCCTTTTTAAAAGTAACTCATGGTGACAATTTGTAAAACACTGGCCTATTTGGTGTACCCACCCCAACTTATCTTTTACCTCACCCCCCCATTCACTCCTTCCCAGACACATTGGCCTCCTGGCTCTTCCTAGCCCCTGTTGAACATGTTCCTACCCTCTGGCCAGAATGCTCTTCTCCCAGACATCCAATGGGTTACTCTCTCATTTTCCTCAGGTCCTGCTTTGTCACCTTATAAATATCTTTCCTAACCGCCTGACATAAAATAGGCATTCCCCTCCTTCTCTTCCAAACCCTCTGTCCCTCATCTTACTTAGTTTTTCTCCATAATATTGAACATCACAGTAATGGTACATATATTTTTTCTGTATTGTCTGGTTTTCTCCACTAGAATATAAGCTCAAAAATAGGAGGTCAGAGGCTTAGGAACTTTTTTTACTGTTGTATCCCCAGTGCCTAAAACAGTGCATGTCGTGTAATAGATGATTAATAAATCCTGCTAAATAACAGACCTAATGTGATACTACTGGTCAATAATGTATCTTTTAAAAACAAAGATTTTATTTATTTATTTTTAGAAAGGGGAAGAGAGAGAGAGAGAGAGGAATCTCAATGTGTGGTTACCTCTTGTGCATCCCCTACCAGGGACCTGGCCCACACCCATGGCATATGCCCTGACTGGGAATCGTACCAGCAACCCTTTGGTTTGCAGGGTGGTGCTCAGTCCACCGAGCAACACCAGCCGGGCAGATGATGTGTCTTTAGAACAATGTTTCCCCAAATGTGGGACCCATTTATGATGATTTTGAACAGTTTAAAGGTATGCATTACATAACACTGAATCAAGTGAAGAGAATTTTGAAGATTCTCATTTTAATCCTTCTTATTTGGCCAAGAAGCTCTCATTTAGTGCAAGTTTGTCCCTAATATTTGATAAGTTATCCCTTTAAAGAATAGAGAATGGGCCTTATATTTAGAGCCTACTAAGAGCCTTTTGTAGGGAACCATATCTTGCTTTGTTTTCATTGTATTTATTTTTAAGGGTACCATCTATTTCAATTTTGTGCCTGTCAACATGTTAACCTCAGTTAAATCTTGCAATAACTCTTATGAGAGAAGTAGCATTTTGCATATGAGAAAACTGCAGAGGAGTTTCCCATGAGGCCAAAGTTTCCTTTGAGACAAAAATTCATATACTCTAAAATTCACCATTTTAAATATTTTAAAGTGTACAATTCAGTGTTTCTCAGTCTATTCACAATTTTGTGGAACCACCACTACTATCTAATTCCAGAACATTCTCATCAAACCAAAAAGAAATCCCATACCCTCTATCTATCACCCCCAATCTCCTCAATCTTCCTGGGCCTAAGCAACCACTAATCTTCTTTGTCTCTATAGTTTTGCCTACTCTGGATATTTCATAAATATGGAAATATATATATATATATATATATATATATATATGGCCTTCTTGGTCTAGCTTTTTTTACTTAGCATAATATTTTCAAGGTTCATCCATGTTGCAGGATGTATCAGTACTTTTTCCCTTTTTATTACCTAATAACATTGCATGGTATGGATAGATCTCATTTGCTTATCGATTCATCTGCTGATGAACATTTAGGTGGATTCCACCTTGGAGATATTATGAAAAAATGCTGTTAGACACAGTCAGGTATAAGTTTTTATTTGAACATCTGTTTTCAATTCTCTTGGGTACATACTTGAGTAAAATTGCTGGGTCATGTGGCAGTTCCATGTTTAACCTTTTGAGGAAGGCCAAATTATTTTCCAAAGTGGCTATACCATTTTAAAAGCATTCCACCAGCAATGTATAAATGTTCCATCACTCCACATCCTTACTGGAACTTGGAACTGTCTGTTTTTTAAAAAAAATTTAGCCATTCAAATAGGTATTTCATTGTGGTTTTAATTTGCATTTCCCTAATGACGTGATGTTGAGCCTCTTTTCATGTGATTATTGACTATATGTGTATCTTCTTTGAAGAAATAGTCAAGCCTCACCCATTTTTAAATTGGGTTATCTTTCTGCTGTTGAGCTTCAAGGTTTCCTTCTAAAACAAGTTAAAATAGACATTTAAAAAAATATTAAGTAAACAATAATGCAACTGGGCAAAAACAGTGAAGGCAATTTTTGTAGTCCCTACTTTTCTACAGTGGATATGTTCCAAGGTTCCAGTATTTGCCCGAAACCACAGACACCACCAAATCCTGTATATACAACATATTTTCCTATGCATATGTACCTATTATAAAGTTTAATTTTTGAATTAGGCACAATAAGAGATTAACAATAACCAATACTAAAATATAACAATTACAACAACATACTGTAATAAAATAATCTGAATGTGGTCTCTCTCAAGACATCTCATTGTATTGTATGCAGTGTGGATACCTTGGACAAAGGAATGTTTCACATCTTCCGCAAGTCAGAGAAGGGTGACACAAGATTTCATCATGCTACTCAGAACAATATGCAACTTGAAGCTTATTTTCTCTTTATTTCTGGAATTGTCCATATATTATTCAGACCAGGGTTGACCCAAGGGAGCTAAAACCGTGGAAAGCAAAACCATGAAGAAATGTGTGTTGGGGGGGGGTGGGTGGGGTGGGGGGAGATTGCTGTACATAACTCAGGGTCTACTTTGAGCAACGCTAACTCAGATGTTAAGAGCAAGAATTCTGATCCCACCATCCAAATTCAAATCCCAGCTCTGCCTGGAAAGTGCTGTGCCTTACGGTTTAGACAAGATATATAGCCTCTTTGAGACTAGTTTCTCCTGCTTTAAAACGGGAATGGCCTGGCCGCATCAAGGAGTTGTTGGAACAAATGAAATGAGGCACGTGAAGCCCTCACTTGGTGCTTGGCAAGGCTAAGCACTATATAAATGCTAGCCGTTACAATGACAGGCGACGAGACTCGCAACTCTGCCGGTTCAGCGTGCAGACGATACTGATCCCAGTTGCAAGGGCGGACCAACCACACTGCCCGCTACCCGGCACAAACCCTTAACCTTAAGCTCCTCGCCATACAACCGAGTGCCGGCACCGCCCCCTATCTCGGAACCGCTGTGACAGCACCACCTGACTTCCGTTTCCGGGGCTATCTAGGCGACTTCCGGCTGCGTGACCTGAGCACGTTGGGCCCGCGGCGTGCCGGAGCCGGAAGGGTCTGCGCTGGCTGCGGGTAACCGGGCGGCGGAGGGAAGTGGCTGGGTGTGGAAACTGTTGGGAGGGGCAACCCTTGTCTTGATATTAAGGCTAATGGGAGGCCGGACTTCATCCTGGAGTCGTGGAGTCCTTTTCGCTCCTTTTTCCGGGCCTTTACTCCTCCCGGGATTTCTGTGACGAGGGCCCTGTAGGTCTGAGTGCGGAGACTAGCTTTTCAGTCCAGCCTGCGCCAGTGATGGGGTCTCTGTCCATGGGCAGGATATGCCCGTTTACGGGCTTCAGCCTCCTTATTTAGAAGCAAGAGGTTTTATTCACAGTGACTCTGAGCTCTTTAAGGGCAGGAATAGACTATTACTGACTATTAGCGTTAGACGCTGTCGCTTGTCCCGGGTACAGAACAAGGACAGTGCACGTACTCGATGCCTACTTAAGTTGTTTTAGGTCCCAGAACCTTTGGAAATACGGTGAGAGCTTTCGATCCCCTCTTCCCACCTTTCTAACCCCAACTCTACCCGTACTCGGGTACTGGAAATTTAGCTTACTGTTTCAAATATTTCACAGATCTCTCCCGATGCCCAGCCATGGACTTCAGAGCCTGGCCGGTAATAGGCATTCAGATATTTGTATTCAGTGGATGTTCAGCTTATCATTTTTAAACACATAAATCACTGTCTCCTTCACAGGAGGAAGATAGATATCCTGTTAGCAAGCTCTAGTCATGGGTCTGGCATTATACTGTTCTTACTTAAGTCTACCAGCAACTCTAGGAGAGAGGTATTATGTAATTCCCATTTTGCAGGTGAGGAAGTTGAGGCATGGGAGAATAAACTTGTTTTCCATCATTCAACGTATGAATGGTGAGGGCAAGAATTCAAATCCATGTCTGAAATTCCGAAGCCCCATGTTCTTAAATGCTAACTAAAAAAGGACAAGATGCAGAAATGTATTTGAATATGCTCTAGTAGCCTCTGTTTTTGAATCGTTAACTATTGCAGTTATGAGATGGCTTTTATCAACTTAGCTGATCCCAAACCAAACATCTTGTGCTGTGGAAACCCTCTTATTTTTCTTTTTCCTTTTCTTCCATAGTATCTGTATTGGTTGTTTAATACTATATTTTACAACTATGCCCATGTTATTCAATCCTTTTATCTGGTGAATACTAATTCAGGTGTGCTGACTGAATATGGCTATATCAATAGTGTTGCCTTGTTTTTCTAGCCCTCCAAAGCAGATGTTCTTACTTATAGTTGAAATATGAGGTGATAATGTTTGGAGATTTTTTTTTTCTTTTCTGTACTGCTTTTGAAGGGACTATATCAAGGATCTTGGAAGCACTGTCAACATGTCCGATGTTCAAGAAGCCACTAGACAATTTCTGGATGTGAACCTTCATGAGAACCAGAGTTCTATACAAGTGACAGAAAGTGGCTCCAGAAGTGAATCTGAGCACCTTCAAGTCACTATAGGAGCCACTGTACCTACTGGTTTTGAGCAAACAGCTGCGGAGGAAGTGAGAGAGAAATTGAGGTCATCATGCAAAATCAGCAAAGACCGGGGCAAGATATATTTTGACATTTCAGTGGAAAGTCTGGCTCAGGTTTGAATGAAGCACTATTTAAAATAGTTTTTAAGTAGGTCATGTTATGAATATTTTCTATTGCATTTTCTATTGGGTACTGATTTGTGAGTTTGCCTGGTAGGTTTGCTATATTTTTAGAAGTGATCCTAATATTTCCTGAGGATGAATTCTTCACCAGAAGAATTCTTTGTGACTTATGAAGAAATTCTGGGTATCTGCTACACATCTTTGAATTTATTTACTTCAGCACCTAGCTGAAGTGTAGACTTTGGGAGTGAGGCATAAACAAGGTTTTTTTAAAAATCTGTATCAGGAAATACTTGCTCAAAAGTAATTAGGAATCACACTGAAGGTGAGACATGAAAGTCAGAAAACTGCCATCCCACTAGAATAAAAAGTTAAGCTATATCTCATTATCACTTAAGCAGCATGAGGACAGGGATTGTCTTTTCTTTTTTCTTTTTTTTTTTTTTTTATATCTCCCAAGCTCTTAATGTATGGCATGTAGTAGATAACCCCCCAAAAATGTGTAGGATGAATTGGTATGCAAGTATTTTCCATCCAGTATTTTAGTAAATAAACTCCATAGCTTTGTGAAGACAGGCATTGTTATTATCCTCTTTAGTCATTAGGCTTAATAATAAGTAATCTGCCCCTGGTTGCTCAGCTAGTAATCAGAGCTGTAGCTCAGACCCTTTGCTCTTAACCACTGCACTATACAATGAACCCCAGAGAGCCATGAGGGAAATAGGATAAAGCCTTACTTGACTGTCTTTGTTTTTTCCTTCTCCTGACCTGTGTTACCCACGTAACACTAAGCTTCTATCTTTTCAACTGCCCTTCTTCCTTCTATCTAGTGGAATAGAAACTGATAGATAACCAAAAAGATGGGAAACTGGGGATATGGGGAAAATTTTTATGTATAAATTATTGGTACAATAGCCACTGCCCTGCCCGCCCCCCATCCATGGAGATATGTTCTAAGACCTCCAGTTGATGACTGAAACTGCAGGTAGTACTGAACCCTATATATACTATTTTTTTCTATACATACATATCTATGATAAAGTCTAATTTTTGAATTAGACAATTTCTTAAAGAGAGGATTGATTTTTTTTAAGATTTTATTTATTTTTAGAGCGGGGGGGAAGGGAAGGAGAAAGAGAAGGAGAGAAACATCTATGTGAGAGAGAAACGTTGATCTGTTGCCTCTTGAACACCCAAGGCCCTGACCAGGCATGTGCCCTGACCAGGAATGGAACCAGCCACCTTTCGATCCATTGGACAATGCCCAGACAACTGAGCCACACTGATCAGGGTGAAGATTGATTTTTTTTTTTTTAAATATATTCTTTTTCATTTTTTTTAAACCTCATTTATTTTTAGAGAGGGGAAGGGAGGGAGAAAGAGAGGGAGAGGCACATCAATGTGTGCTTGCCCCTTGTGCGGCCCCCCCACTGGGGACCTGGCCCGCAACCCAGGCATGTGCCCTACACTGGGAATTGAACTGGCGACCCTTTGGGTCACAGGCCAGCACTCAATCCACTGAGCCACACCAGCCAAGGCTGAAGATTGATTTTTGTTGTGCATCTTAGGAACCTCAGCATGTAGGTTTTTTTTCTTTCCTTATTAAGTTGTCAACTTTCACCTTTTCACTTAAAGGAAGCACTTGACAGCTTCTCTTTGGCATATCCAAATTGCCGGCATTACCACTTGCACTTTAGAGCCAATCTTAAATAAACTAATGGTTACTTGAACATAAGCACTATGATACCATGACATGGCTACTAAGTGACTAATGGCTGGGTAGCATATACAGCATGGATATACTAGCCAAAGAGATGACTCATTGTCCCAGGTGGGATGGCATGAGATTTCATCAAGCTATTCAGAATAGCGTGCAGTTTAAAATTTAAGAATTCTTTATTTCCTCCATGTAACATTTTCAGGCAGTGGTTGACCACATGTAACTAAAACCACAGATAAGAAGGGACTTACCTAGCCCGGTGGTTCAGTTGGTTGGACTGTTGTCCCTTACATCAAAAAGATACAGGTGTGATTCCTAGTCAGGACACATACCTGGGTTGCAGGTTTGATCCTTAGTTGGGGCACATACAGGAGGTAGCCTATCGATGTTTCTCTCTTTCCCTTGCCCTCTCTCTCTCAAAAATCAATAAAATCATATCCTCGGGTAAGGATTTAAAAAAGAGGTGGGGGACTACCATATTAGCTGCTTTATTTTTATTTTTTTCAAGGTTTATTTTATTCCCATTCAAGAGAGAGGGAAGGGAGAGAGAAACATCAATGTGAGAAACACAGATCAACCACCTTCTGCACATGTCCCAACAGGGCAACCTGGGCATGTGCTCTGATGGGGAATTAAACTGGCAACCTTTTGCTTGTGGAATAACGCTTCAGCCAACTGAGCTACGCCAGCCAGGACCACATTAGCTGCTTTAAAGTCTTTGTACGTAGTCCTGGCCAGGTGGCTGGGTTGGAGCATCATCCCGTACATGTGCATACAAAAGTTGTGGGTTCCATTCCCAATCAGGACACATACCTGGGTTGCGGGTTCAAATCGGAGCACCTACAGAAGGCAATCAATCAATCAATGTTTCTTTCCTTCCTCTCTAAAATCAGTAAGCATATCCTTGGGTGAGGATTTTAAAAAATATATTTTTAAGTCTTCTACCTAATTTTTATACTTAAATGTCAGTAGTTTGTGTGATTCAAATGCTTTCTCAGAAATTTGTTCCTAACATTTTTTCCTTTACCAGGTTCATTGTCTGAGATCAGTTGATAATTTATTTGTGGTTGTTCAAGAATTTAAAGATTACCAGTTCAAAGAAACAAAGGTGAGCTATCCCAGCCAAACATGATAGCTGATTTTCAGCCATCATCCCCAAAGAAATTATTTCTATTTTTCACATTCCATTTATCATTTAGCATTACTGCTGCTTTTACAATATAGGATACTGAGAGACTTTACGGTAAAATCCAGAGATTTGTTGACAGTCCATCCCAAAAGTTCTTTTTAAAAATCAGTATTGCAGGGAGTGGAAAGTGGGTAAAATGGGTGGAAGGGGTCAAAAGGTACAAACTTGCCGGTATAAAATTAAGTCAGTCATGGGGATGCAATGTAAAGGGTGGGTTTAGCATTAACTGTAGTTAATATTACTGTGTAGCATATTCGCAAGTTGCCAGGAAGGTAGATCTTAAAAGTCCTCATCACATGAAAAAAAAATTTTTGTAACCATATGTGGTGGCAAGTGTTAACTAGACATATTGTGATCATTTCACAATGTATACAAATATCGAGTCACTATATTGTACACCTGTAACTAAAATGTTATGTTAATTATACCTTATTTTTTTTAAAGATGAAGGAATAAAATTTAAAAATCAATGTCAAAAACATCAAAATTTACAAGAAAATAGATGGTTTGACTTTCTTACAAAAGATGTATACCTTAGATTAGCGTTGCTGATGTATATGGTTTCAAAGTAGAATTGCTTCCTGACTGTGAACCAAATAGCAAGTGACAGTTTGTATCATCTACAAATAACACTTTACCTCACCATTCTGCTTTTGCCTGGTTTTCTTCTCTCACTTCATTTTTTTAAATAAAGCCAAAATAATATTTAAATATTCCTTTAGTTGTTAGGACAATAGCTTTGTCTCCAACTTGTATTTAGTATCTGATTTGTAAATATTGAGATGCTGCCTAAGCTGAAGGTTGAAAATAGATCTCAGTAAGGCTTTAGTATTTTTCCACATTGCGTTTTGGTCAAGCTTCCAGAATCAAATGCTTGAAAACCTTTTTCTGTTAGTTTCATTGCCTATATGAGAAATAACCCGTTTTTAAAAACTATGTTATGCTGCTTAATTCTCTAATTTTTATTTATTGTCTCAAGGTTGATTTCCAGAACTTTATTCAAAAACCAGTCAAAGTGGTATGAACCCATAGCCTAGAAAAAAATAAAATCAGAACTAAAAGACTTCAGACTGAAAATAGATTAAAATTTTAATAACCGGGGCCCTTTAGACTTCTGATAGTCATTGCCAATTGAATTATATCTGTGAAACTAGTAAGTAATAGGCACGCTACTGAAAATTTTTGCTGCTAAGTATTTCAAAATTTTAATAGCCATGAATAAATGCTAACAGGCATTTAAAAAACTGTAAGTTTTTTGTTGTTTTTTTTTTAATTCTTGGCCCTGGCCAGTAGCTCCATTGGTCAGAGCAGCATCCCGGTACACCAAGGTTGTGGGTTTGATCCCCGGTCAGGGCCTATACAAGAAGCAACCAGTGAATGCATAAGTAAGTAGAACAATAAAAATCAATGTTTCTCTCCATCTCCCCCTTCCTTTCCCTAAAATCAGTACATTAAAAATTTTTTTTTAATTTAAATTCTTGCCTCTAATTTTTTTCATCTTAGAATTTGTATTATTTCAGTGTTTTTGATCTCTAATTGGAGGTGAATTTGATATTATGGGATGGTTCTATGTAATACAGCTTTTTAGGATTGCTTTGTTAGTAACTACAAAAGAGGTTGCTGGTGAAGTCCCAAAAGAAGAGCAGCAAGTATTTAGGCAGATTTTTAGATCTGTGCATGGGCAACTTCTTTTGTGTGTGACCATGAAAAATTGTTAAGCCTTACACTTGGTGGACTTAAACTGCAACACAACCCCAGTAAAGCCTTGCTTTTAAATATTTGCTTCTAGCTTTTATCCTGTTGACCATCAGTTTTAGTCTTTGTAACATTATAATTTCCCCTGTCTTATTAAAAGCCTGTTAGTTCAAGCATCTTAATGGATATTTTTAGGTATTAAGATGATATCATGAATTTATAGCCTGTTTTTTAAAGGCTAACATCTGTGACTTATTTTTCTTTGAGCTCTACAAACCCCTTTTTCTTCTTCTGGTGCCTCACCTTATCTCCTTTCTGCTTTTGTACCTCTGCATTGAGCTCTTATTTTTACAAAGGTCTATCCTCATTACATTTTTTGATGCCATGTCATTTCTCATGTCAGTGTGTTTGATCATAGTTTTCAGCTGCTCTTTGGCATTGTCTTTCTGGTCAGTTATTTTTGTTTTGCTTTGTTTTTTGGGGTTTTTTTTGCCCATTCATTTTTCTGTTCCTTTCCTCCTTTTCCTTTTTTATGTTTCTATAAATCTTGTGCTGGAAACTCTTTTTCTTTTTTTAAATTTTCTTTAAAAAGAGATTTTATTTATTTTTAGAGAGGGGAAGGGAAGGAGAGGGAGAGAAACATCACGTGGTTGCCTCTCACGCACCCCCTACTGGGGACCTGGCCCACAACCCAGGCATTTTTCCTAGACTGGGAATTGAACCAACGACTCTTTGGTTTCAGGCTGGAGCTCAGTCCACAGAGCCACACCAGCCAAGGCCTTGTACTGGTAACTTGATAATTGCTCATCTTTGAATAAGGGAGTTCCTCTTAGACCTGCTGTTTAGAAGAGATTCTCCTGAGGGAAGCCACTAACTGTTCCAGGCCAGCAAGAAATCCCGCCCACCCCCCCACCCCAACCCTGTTCAATGTGAAGTTCCTTCTGACAAAGGGCTGTGGGTGAATGAACTCTTCTCTTCTTCCTTTTTTAAAAATAGCTTTACTGAGATATAATTTCTATACCATTAAGTCCTTTTAACCATTACTTCTCCCTAGCCTGAAGAAATCAACAGCTTCAGGATTATTTACTATGTAGAGTATTCTCCCTAATTCAACCTCACCAGTGGACTGTTTCCAACAAATAGAACTTACCTGTGAGATTCCTTGTTCAGCCTCCCTTCCTCTCCCCTGCTGCTTCTTGGTACAAATGAAGTCCAGTGCATGTACTTCCCTGCTGTTTCCAAAGAAGAGTTTATTTGCTACTGCGTTGCAGACTGCTCTTTATCTGAGATCAGCAGGCATTCTTCCTCTGTCTTCCTACACCTATTTGACATTTACTGCACTTGGGAATTCTTATGTTAGAATTCTCATGTTATGGTTTAAGGTTATAGATATCATGTAGATTCCATTAGGATAGCGTTGGTATTTCTGTTGTTTTTTGGTTTCTGAAGAAAGGGGCTGTACCAGTGTTATTCCACCATGTCAACCCTAGACGTCCTTTTTAGGAAAATTATTTTGTAAATAGAATTGGACTTGTCAAACCCAAAATTTACCATTATTTTATGAGGTTTCAAGGAGTATCAAAGCCTTCACTCACTTCCATTTCAAGTCTCAGTTTCATCAGCCAGCACTGATTTTGTTCTGCTTTGATCTTCAGTAATGTACACTACCTGCCAGCACTCTGCTGTAGAGCTTTCTAATGGAAATGATCTGTGTCTGTGCTGTCCACCATGGTAGCCTCTGGCTACCAGTGTGTGAAATGTGACTAATGTGACTGATAAACTGAGTTTTTAATTTTAAATCATTTAAATATCAATAGCTACGTGTGACTGATGGCTGCTGGCTGCTGAATTGGACAGCATGGCTCTGTACCACCCATTTTAACAATAAATCATGTTACCCAACAGCTATTTTATTAAGTACCTTTTGTGTGCCAGGTACTTTTCTAAGTGTGTGGCTTATAGCAATGGTCAAGACAGGTAAGGTCCTTCCCAGTTACCTTCTGGGCAGAGCCTTGTTAGTGAACAATGCATAAACCTAGTAACTTTAGATAATGCTAAGCTCTGTACAGAAAATAAAGTGGGAAGCGAATGACTAGAGAGGACTACTATAAGTAGAACAGGTGTCTCAGAGGATACGCCTTTTAAATTGCTATTAAATAATGAGGAGGGAGCTAGCAGGGCAAAGAGATTGCGTGAACCGGATATCTTCCAAGTGGAGGAGGTGAGGGAGAGAATGATCCTGAAGTGATGTATGAGAAGTAGGCAGGAGTCAGATTATGTTGGGCTTTTTAAGGAACTTACATTTTGTATCTGTGCTGTGGGAAGCTATTGACGGACTTTAAGCAAGGGAGGAGCATGATCAGATTTATGTTTTTTAAAGATGACTCTAGATAGTATATAGAAATTGTATAGATACATTTTTAATTGATAATGGATTTTTTCTTTTAAAAAATATTACTTTAAAAAATAGTTAATATATACACACAGCCTAAAATTCAAAAGGTAGTCAGTAAGAGGTAAGTTGCTCTCTCTCCCTGTCTTTAATGCCCCTCTTCCCCTTGTTAGAGGTAACCACTGTTTTTAGTTTTTTATTATTTACATTTTAATCTTGAAGCCCAACTGCCAATCTACCATTCTATCTTGTGTTATTCTTAGTGGCTTAATTTGTATATACCTTAATTTTAAATGAGATTTTTATTTCCTCATTACAGCCAATATTTTATTGACTCTTGTTTTGCACCCCTGCCATCCCCAAAACAACGATTAACATCATCTGTAGACAGAGTGGGAGTTTATTTGTTCAATTGAAGTGGTGAGAAATGAATGGATTTCATTCTCTCTTATAGGAAGAAGTTCTAAAGGATTTTGAAGAATTGGCTGGAAAGCTTTCATGGTCAGACCCTTTAAAAGTATGGAAAATTAACACCAATTTCAAGAAGAAAAAAATGAAACGCAAAAAGATAAATCAGACTTCAAGTAAAGAAAAGATTGATAATGGACGAGGAGACAAAAGAGATGAGAAAGACGTTAAAAAAGAATTCACTAACAATGCCTCAGATTCACATATTTTAGACTACTATGAAAAGCCAGCCATCAGAGAAGAGATATCGACATTAGTAGGTGATGATTTGGCATCTTGCAAAGATGAGACTGATGAGGGCTCAAAAGGAGAAACTGATCTTGAAGTGCTGAAGTTTAGAGTCACATGCAACAGGGCAGGAGAGAAACATTGCTTTTCCTCTAATGAAGCCGCAAGAGATTTTGGGGGTGCTGTTCAAGAGTATTTTAAATGGAAGGCTGACATGACCAACTTTGATGTGGAGGTAGGTATAGGCTCTGATTTTGGTGATTCAAGAAGGCCGTCATAGATTTGTAGAAATTTTAGACTAACCCAATCTTATGGATAAACTGAGGCCACAGAGTTAATAGGGTGTGGCTAATAAGAACACGGGCTATGGAGACAGATCTAGAGCCGAATTTTGATTCCACACTGTGTAACTTTGGACAAGATTTTCCCTCTAAGCCTGTTTTAAATAGTGCCAGTAGTAGTATATACTTCTAAGTGTGTCCTGAAGGCTAAATGAGATCATACATTTTAAGTATTCGGTGCATTAAAGTGTTAAAAAGATGGGAACTATTAAGAGTTCAGTTTTCTAATTTCTAATTTAGTACTTTTTACATTACATGGACTTTCAGATTATAGAATTCAACCAGACTTAAAACAGTTTTTTTGTTTTTGTGTGTCTTGGTTGTAGAGGTTTGCTACTAAAAAAAGTGGAGTACATTTTTTTTTAAGTGAGAGAGAGTTTTTATAAGAGTTTACTTGAGCGGAACTGACAATATATGCCTGGGAGCAAGATCTCAGATGTTCCCCAGAGTGCATTTTTAAAACAAACCTCAACCTCCTGAAATCAGGACATCATTGCTAATACTCATCCTAGAGCCACCTCTCCTGTTTCTTAAATTCTGCTAGATTCTCTAACCCAGATACCTTATTTTAGCATCCTTAGTGTCAGTCATCTACTACATGGGTAATGCACATGTGGACCATACTACATTGTCTTTAAATCTCTGACAGCTTAAAAGGCCCCTAGCATCTGATGTTTTTACCAAGAAGTCATTTTCTCTTGCTTTTGGGACACTTGAATCCGGGGCAAGTCACTTATTCTGTTTTTCTTTCATTGCATATCAAATCAGAGGAATAATTTCCCATTCCTTTTTTTTCTCACAACAGCTGTTATGAAAAAGAATAGGCTAACTAGAACAATAATATCCAAAAGTTAGCAGAAGTTAGGTATAGCTCAGATACTGGAGCCATACTACCCAGGTTCAGATCCAATTTACGAGGTTTATGACTCTGGGCAAGTAAGCAGATGTCTTCGTGCTTCAATTTCCTCATCTATAAAAGGCGGATAATAATACGTAGCTCAGGTGGTGTGAATTGTGAATATGAAATGAGGTAATGAATGTACAGTGTGTAGAACACTGGCTTGCACATAGCTAGATAAGTGGTACCTGCTGTCGCTAAAGTCCTGATGAAGAAATTTTGGAGAACATTTTTTTCTTTCTTTATTTGAATAGTTTATAATTGTGTTCGAAAAACTGTAACTGGGACAAAAAAAATTCACAGTCAAGTTTTTAAAAATATTAAGAAAATAAAAGGTGATAAAGCAAATGTATAAATAAAAGTTAAAATTTTTAAAAATGTATATTAAACTCATAGACCTTCAAAATACATTCACATTATAAAAATTCAGGGGGGAATATGGTTATAGCTAACTTACAAATACAGTGAATGAAAAGAATAAAATAGATGTTAAAATTTAAAAGTAGTATATACTATATGATTTCATTTATATGAAGTTCAGAACAAGACAAAACATATATGGTAGAAGTGGTCAGATTAATAATTACTGGGAAAGGCGAAGGGGAGCCTTCTGGTATGCTAGAAATATTGTATATCTTTATCTGGGTGGCAGTTACAGTGCGTATATAGGTAAAAATTCACTGTGCTGCGTACTTAAGATTTGTGTACTTTAGTGTATGCACAGTATACCTCAATAATAAAGTAAAAAATTAACAAAGGCTGAAATTTAAAAATCTTAGTAAGAAGTGCAATTTGTACAATTCTAAAACTATTTTATTCTATTTTGTTTTATTTTAGGTGCTTTTGAATATCCATGATAATGAAATCATTGTGGGTATTGCATTGACAGAAGAGAGTCTCCACCGAAGAAATATTACACATTTTGGACCTACCACTCTTAGATCTACTCTTGCCTATGGGATGCTCAGGTAAGAGAATGGGTTTGCCATCCAGACTAAAGTGATAACTTGGTTTCAAGTTTCCCTTCAAAACACTTTAATTCCTTGTGAGGTCCTGTGTTGGAATTTAGTGATTAAAGAACAGGATAAAAAGCTTATCAGAATGATCTGTTCTTTTCCCTTGTATCCAGTGTTGATTCTTTGTGATCCTGAAAATATCACTTAATTACTATCTCACTTTCGTTGATTTTAAAATGGGAATGATAGTTTTCGTCTACCTCTTGAATGGGGTCGCCACATTTCTATTTAGAAAGAATATACTGTATATTGGGAAATAGAGCAAATTTTACTTTCATTTCTGTCAGTGAAGCAGTTGAAAGTAGAGATTTTTTTAAAAGGTCTAATGTATAAATGAACACAGAGAACTTTTACTTATATTTTTAAATTTTATACTCACTGCAACCCAGGAACCATCCTGGAATTTTCCACTTTTTCAGGTGCAAGACCTAGCTTGCTTTCTCCTTTCCCTGTTCCCTTTTATATTGAGTACTTCTTTCTACCACTCAGACAAGTTGTCTTCTCTAGGTTTGTTTTCTAGATTGCAAAATGGGTCTGCTGCGAGACTTAAAAGGATTATTACTGAGGAGTAAATGCAGAAACATATACAAAATACCTGCTATATACAGTGTCTGGCATATCTTGGGAGTCCTTTTACCAGCTCATCCATGGAGCCACAGTTCAACACAATTAGAACCTATCGATTTGATGACAATATTAGACAACTGGGACATTTGATCAAGGAAAAGTTTGTAGTCTTCATTCAACAAATGTTTATCTCCTGCCAGGCATTGTGGTGTAGGAACTAGGGATATGAATAGTTATTTTGGGTGCAACTATTAGAAACCTGAGTAAGCTAGTTTAAGATTTTTTTTAAAAAAGTGTGATGATATGGGAAGAGGGTTTATTGGAAAAATACTGAGAAATCTTAGGGAATCCACAGAAAACTGAAAACCATATTTCAAGAAAGACAGGAACCAGATCTTGGAAAACTACCTTTTAAACCTAGATAGTCACTTTTGTCTCTCCTGGGAGTTTGTGTGCTCTTTTCTCTGCTCATGTATGTAAATGGCTACCCCTCATCTAAATTTATGTATTTCCAGTTTCAAATGAGCAGCTTCATATTGCCTAGGGCTTTTAGCTCTTTATTCCCAATTCTTAGAAGAGAGAATTTGATTGAGATAGTCTTGGTCAAGTGTTCTCCCAGACCCTGGCAGCAATGCCTGGGAGTATAGGGCTGCTTACTGCTGACAGGGTTGTCAAGGATTCTGTTGCCATTTATTGAGGGGCAGGAACAGGAAGGTAGAGCTGAACAGGTATTAGAGCAAGAATCCAGTGTTATCCCCAAGAATCTCAAGTCTTGTGAGGGAGATAAATAATTACCTTACATGTAATAAATACCGTAATACTCGTAGAATGTGAAAAGATTATCTGGACAAATGGAGAAACCTAATGACCTGGGAGGGGGTGCCTCATAGAGCGGTAACATTTAAGCCACTAACAATAATGTCTCTAATACTGACTCTCACATATTAGTTTTGTGTCTGTGGACAGGTTTTGCATCAGCTTCTCTGTAAAACGAGAATAATAGTGACCATCCTCATATGGTTAAATGAGTTGATGCATGCAGAGTTAAAGCCATGCCTAGCAAATACAGCAGGTCCTCCAATGACATTGTTTCTTGTAGCATTGATGAGATGCCAGAGATGCTGTAAGAATTTAACTCTTGTTTATATCCATTAGCCTGTGGTAAAATTGGTTCCATTATATGTCATTTTGCTTGAGTGAGGAGTTACTATACTAAGTACTCATAGGAAAGCAAATATTTTTATAGAAAGAATATTATCTTTAAAATTCATAAGGAAAGGAATACTGAATGTCTAATTGCCAGTCAACTTATAGTAATACATGTTCTACTTGAAATGTATTTGAAGTTTTTTTTTTAATATAACATGTTTATATGAAAAATAAAAAATGTGTTTTCTAAAGGCATGCTTGTACATTAAAAGATCTAGAAGCTAAAATCCATCTGGAATGAAATGGGATTTTAGATAATAATAAAAGGGTACTTGTAGTTATATGTAATGCTTTTTTTTTTAACTGCTAGGATATAGAATCAACATGTAATTACAAATTGACTTTTAAAATGAATATTGATTGGTGTTTCTTCATGCTAATATAACAGGTCCTTGATCCTAACAGCTTCAGAAATAGTCACCATGGAAGCCTCAGCTATCTGTTGAAGTCTCTTCACATAGGCTGTTTTCTTTTCTCTAGGCTCTGTGCTCCTCAACCTACTGATATAATAGTTGATCCAATGTGTGGAACGGGGGCAATACCAATAGAGGTAATAACTTTTCTTTAGCTTTTAATAAGCAAATGTTACATCCAGAATGTCCTAGAACTAATGAGCATGTTGGACATACTGAAATCACCAAGATTGAGTCAGTGGACCCAAGAGTTTTAAAAGAATTACTCTGGTAAAGCTGGAACTTTTTGTGTCAAGGATGTAACCACTTATTATAAAAGCCAGGAACTTGGTGGATTGTAAATTATATTTATTCAGTGGATTACAGAGGAGGCTGAGAATTACAAACTGGTGAGTCCCTTTTCTATGAAGGGCAAGTAGGTAGACGAATGGAAAAGATAACTGAAGGCACAAGCATAAACTGGAAGAAAGCAGTTCATCTTTATAAAGTGATTATGTTTCTTAATCTACTTAGGTTCTTGGAGTAAGTATAATTGTAAAAAGGGGAAGCCTATGGACAATGTTTAGTTTTTTTCAAGAAATCTAAAAGGTTACATACCAAATATTTGTAAGTAGTTTTTATTTTTTTATTTATTTTTATTTTTAATGTATTTTTTCCATTACCATTTAGCCCCCTTATACCTCCCTTCCCTCCCCACAATCACCACAGTTGTCCATGCCCATGAGTCCTTTTTCCCTTTTTGCTTGACCCCTCCACCCCCAACCCATCCCCCACATAACTGCCATCCTGCTCTCTCTGAGCCTGTCTCTGTTTTGCTTGTTAGTTCAGTTTGTTCATTAGATTCCACATGTGAGTGAAATCATACGGTATTTGTCTTTCTCTGACTGGCTTATTTCACTTAGCATAATGTTTTTCTCCAGGTCCACCCATGCTGTCCCAAAGGGTAAAATTTTCTTCTTTTTTAAGGCCAAGTATTATTTCATTGTGTAAATGTCCCATAGTTGTTTTATCCACTCATCTACTGATGGATACTTGGGCTGCTTCCATATCTCGGCGATTATAAATAACACTGTGATGAACATAGGGATGCGTATGTCCTTTTGAATTAGTGTTTTGGGTTTCTTTGGGTATAATTCCTAAAAGTGGGATTGCTGGGTCAAAAGGCAGATCCATTTTTAATTTTTGAGGTATTCCACCATTCCCACCAACAGTGTAAAAGGGTTCCTCTCTCCACATCCTCTCCAGCACTTTATTGATTTGTTGATGATAGCCATTTTGACAGGTGATTTTTCCTTGTGGTTTTAATTATCGTTTCTCTGATGATTAGTGACATTGAGCATATTTTCATTTGTCTACTAGCCATCTGTATGTCCTCTTTGGAGAAGTAACTGTTCAGAACCTTTGCTCATTTTTTAATTGGATTGTTTGGTTTTTTGGTGATGAGTTTTGTAAGTTCTTTATAAATTTTGGATATTAACCCCTTATCAGATGTATTGGCGAATATGTTCTCCCATTCCATGGGTTGTCTGTTTTGTTGATGGTTTCCTTTGCTGTGCAGAAGCTTTTTAGTTTGATGTAAGCAATCTATAGATTCAACACAATTCCCATCAAGATTCCAATGATATATTTCATAGAGCTAGAACAAAATTTCAAAAATGTATATGGAACCACAAAAGGCCCTGGATAGCAACAGCAATCCTGAGAAGCAAGAACAATTTGGAGGAACCAGGCTACCTAACATTAAACCATACTATAAGGCCACGGTAATCAAAACAGCATGGTACTGGCATAAAACAGACACATAGATCAATGGAACAGAATAGAGGACCCAGAAATAAACCCATACTATTATAGGCAATTTGATATTTGACAGAGGAAGCAAACACATATAATGGGGTACAGATAGTCTATTCAATAAATGGTGTTGGGAAAACTAGACAGATACGTGCAGAAAAATGACCCTAGACCACCTTCTTACACCACACACAAGAATAAATTCAAAATGGATTAGACTTAAATATTAGACCTGAAACCATAGAAAGCCTACAGGAAAACATAGGCAGTAAAATCTTGGACATTGCTCATAGCAGTATTTTATCTGATATATCTCCTCTGGCAAGGGAACAAAAATAAATAAATACAACTACATCAAATGTTCTTAAGTAGTTTTTAAAACTACTGTGACATCGAGAGGACTCAGAAATGGCCTAAAGCAAAGGAAGAAATAGAAAGGCATTTTCTAAGTGGAGGACATTTGACAGGAGAGTTTCCTTGAATCAATATTATCTATACTTTTATAAATAAATTAGAAGAGGGCACTCCCAGTAAAATAGCTTACATTTGTGAAACATAGTAAGTTCTTACATATAGTACACTAAAGCCAATGAGAGATACCATAGATGAGCTATTTTCAACTGGTGTGCCACAAGAATTTTTAAAACATGCAATACCTGACTATTTTAGTCAGGGGCACTGACTTCTTTTTCCCTTAGGTTATCAAATTTAAAAAATGACAACAATCAACACAATCATAGCTGTCTGGTGTGAATGCCCTGTGTTGAACCACAAATATATAGGTTATATAATAGAGTTGCATCTTATTGGTCACGTCACATAACAAGGTTGCATCTGATTTGTTAATTCTTGATACCACAAATCCTTATATACACATATGCAGCTGAGGTGTTCTTTTTGTAATTTTTATTTACTGCTTTTAGACAGAGGAAGGGAGAGAGAGAAAAAAACATTAATTTGTTGTTCCACTTATTTATGCATTCATTGGTTGATTCTTGTATGTGCCCTAACCAGGGATCAAGGCCACACCTTGGGGTGTCAGGACAATGCTCTAACTAACTGAGCTACCTGGCCAGGGCTAGGCACCTGTTTTTTTAAAAGTCACTTTGGAGCAAAAAGGATAGGTAATTAATATTATTATTATTATTTTGTAAATCAAAATTTTATATATTCTTTTGTCAGAGTGGCAGAAAAATATATTTTTTGGTGTGCCACAGAATTTTGCAAATTAGTTTATATGTGCCATGAGATGAAAAAGGTTGAAAATCACCACCATAGATTCTTTGGGCAGAAACTGGATAGATGAGCAAGTCCAAAACAGCTTACAAAGGGAAAAATAATCCAGCGTGCAATTGGAAAATGACATCTGTCATCAAGGAGTTACGATCCCAGAAGGAGCCCTGACTGTTGTGGCCTGCCAACTGAAAGGTCTCTGGTTCGATTCCTGGTTGGGACACACGCCTGGGTTGTGGGCCACATCCCCAGTTGGGGGCATGTGAACGACAACCGATCCATGTTTCTCCCACACATCAATGTTTCTCTTCCATTCTCCCTCCCTTCCTCCGTCTCTCTCTAAAAATAAATAAAATCTTTTTAAAAAAATTAAATATTAAATCCCAGAAGGAAATCATAGTAATCTAGATGACTGCTGTTTTCTGAGAAATTTACTCTGGTTAAGAGAATGACACAATGAAAACTCAGTTGTTGTCAAGAATAATTCTGGGAACAAAGCAGAGTGCTTTTCTTCAGCATTAAACCATGAGGTATTAATGAAATAGCAGGAAAGTCACTACATATCAAAAAAATACACAACAGCTAAAAGTCCAGAGAAGGCCCCTACCTGCCCCCACTCCAAAAAATAGATAAAAAGTTTGAGGCATTTCCATGTAAGGGTAGACATGAGGATGTAAATACAGAAAAACTTGAGCTGATATTTGATTAAAATTAATGAAATTATCAGCAGAATTGACAAGGTATAAATATAGATTTGTTCACCAAAGTATAAAATACTTGATTTACCATATCCCCTTAAAACTTGGAAGTATTACAAAACCCATCTCTAATTTTAGATACTGAAAATCTAAATAGATTTTGAAGAAAAAAAATGTTGGGGAATTAGAATCACATGAGAAGCTTTCATCAAACTCTCTAGGTCTTTTCCACATCCCCTGTACATCACCCTTCTACCTCACCCTCACCCTCAAGAGCCTGGGCAAAAGAAAGAACTGTGAAGCACCGTGTTCATGGATGAGGGTGTATTTCCGTTTACAAAGGAAGAGGGGTTTGTCACTCATCCCTAAACAGTGCAGAACAGCCTCTGCCTACATGTCAGAAACCTGTTAATTCGCATAGAACATTGTTCAGACCTAAGGTAGTGTGTCACCTCATTCCACAAGTGATTATGTAACACCTTGGTATTTATATTCTGCTAACATGTTTTTGACTTACAAAATCCTTTCAGGGTTATGGTAGTTATTTAAAAGCCTATACAATGGAAATTATATTTTATTTTGAAATTCTCAAATATTCCAATATATCAGATTATGTAAAATCCCATAATCACAAAAGAATATAGGCTGGTCATTTAGATTTGGTTGTTTTTTCTTTTTTTCCTTTGTTTTGAGAGTATGTTTATTAAAGCTCTGGGGACAGTGAAACAAAGGAAGGGTTAGGGTGGAAGAAGCAACAGTAGAGTCTCAGTGGTGCTCTACTTTGGCTCCCTGGAAACGTTATAGGAAAGAAGTGAGCCACGGGGGGTGCTGCTGTTAGCTCATTGAAAAGTCAGCAGAAAGGAGGCCTTAGTGACAGGTTCAGAGGGTGATAAGCCCAGAACAAGTTGCGGCTGCCCATTGCTTCCCTGGTTGCAAGTCTGTGGGGACTCTTAGAGTTTAGGAGAGAAAAGTAAAGATGCACCCTGAGGGACGAAAGGCATGGGTGTGCTTCAGAGAGAGCCCATCAAGTTGGTTGTGTTTTCAAACTACATTTGTATTTAAGGTCTATAATATGTATTATGTGCTGGGTACTGTAGGGTGAGAGATTGAATAAAATACCAGACCCAAGTTCCCAGATTTATTGAGTCAGACAGGTGTAGAAATGATTAAAAAGAGAAAGTGCAGTAAGAGATATGCACAAAATGCTTTGGGGAGGGGCAAATGAGGCAGCTTGTAGAGTTGGGGTTCATGTCACAGAGTTAGGTCTTGAAAAATGAGTAGGAGTTCAGCAAGCAGAGAAAGAACAGGAGGGCATTTCAAGTGGGTGGAATAACAAAGTTGACAACATATAGTGTCATGCCACTTTAGAAAAGCATTGGACTGTTGGATTTGATGTCTTGTTTATTGATAATTGATTGAAGTGATTTTTTTTTTCCTTTAATCATGTATTTACAGTTTGCTGCTTTTGTTTCAATACATACTCTTGTCTTTTAGGGGGCTACTGAATGGTCTAATTGTTTTCATATCGCTGGTGATAATAATCCGTTGGCTGTGAACAGAGCAGCAAATAACATCTCATCTTTACTGACCAAGAGCCAAATTAAAGGGTAAAATTTTTAAAGTTTCTGTAGCATCTCCTAGACTTAGATATTGACTTTATGATTAATACCTACAGTGCACTGACATCATTTAACCAAAATGAATATAGTGAGACTCCATTTAAATTTTAAAGATTGAAAATGATTTATATTTTTAAAATATTTTCAACTGTAATTTCCCTGCCCTAATGCAGCTATTTTTATTTCTGTCTTCCTTTTTCTTTTTCCCCACATAATGGAAGAATATTATATAGAGTCTGTTTTTAATAACTACATAATATTTAATTCTGTAGAAATACTATAATTTATGTAGCCTTTCCTTTATTAATTGACACTTTTAAAAAAATCTGAGTTGTGCCCCAGCTGGTGTGGCTCAGTGGATTGAGTGCCGGCCTGTGAACAGGTCACTGGTTCTATTCCCAGTCAGGGCACATGCCTGCGTTGTGGGCCAGGGCCCCAGTTGGGGGTGTGCGAGAAGCAGCTGATCAATGTATCTCTCAAACATTGATGTTTCTCTCCCTCTCTTTCTCCCTTCCCTTCTCTCTAAAAATAAATAAACATAATCTTTTAAAAAATAAAATAATCTGAGTTGTGAGAGACCTGAAAGCCATCCATCCCATGGTTCCTAAATATCCTAGAAGAGATTCTAACCATTGTCTTTCCAGCATGTGTAAATACTTCTAATGACTCGTCTCTGAAGGCTGTTGATTTCCACTTTACACAGCTAATCATATCTCTTAGTGAACTGAATCTCTCCCTAAACCTCATACAAATTTGTATTTTTTTCCCCTCCCACCTGGGTCCATAAAAAAAATTTTATCTCCATGTCACATGATGATTGACATCAGATATTTGAAGGGCTACCAAAACTCCCCCTTCCTCCATCCTCACCCCTCCACATCCTCTCTTCTCCAAGCAAAATATTCTAAGTCTTTTAAATTATCTTTTTGATATCTATGCATTAGAAGCCCATTAGCCTCTGGGAAATTTTGTTTTTCATCTGAGATATATGTTACAGTATTAAGCCCTAGCCCACTAGAACAATTACATTTGACAGCACCATCCGTGTCAGCCTTTCACCATTCTGTCAAAGTCTTAACTGTCTTTGGGAAGATTTGGTTGAAATGTCACTTAGTCTACAACTTCTTTCCAGAGGCCTCATCATAAAATTGTTTCTCTTGTATCCAATGCTGGTGTCCTTCATTTTCTTATAAAGCAGCAGGAGTAGGTAGTCATCAGCAGATCTGTCAGGTTTTACAAGTGCTCTGTATCCTGAATACATAGCCCAGGAAGTCATTATATCCCATGATTGGCTTTAACAGATCTAGAAACACCTGCCTTCATAACACTTCGTGTGATGGTTATATTTCTGAGGTTTTAAAAGTACATATTTTATGCAAATATTCATTTATTACACATGGTATACTTGTTACTATTTTATGTCTGTATATATACTTTTAATGTTTTATTTATTGATTTTAGAGGAAGGGAGACATCAGTTTTTGTTTTTCTACTTATCACTCATTGGTAGATTCTTATGTGTGTCCTCACCAGGGGATCTAACATGCAACCTTGGTGTATATGGATGGTGCTCTAACTAGCTGAGCTACCCAACCGGGCCCTTATGTCTGTATATTGATTATCCTCTTTTCTTTGCTAATTTTATATTTCCCCTTTTGATTAGAATTGCCAGTGCTTTGTATTGCTCTTTCATATACTACTTGTTCTTTGGTTTTATGTTCCATGCCTTTTGTTTTTATTCCTGTCTCCTATTGAGGTTTTAAAGTTGATCTAAAATCTTAAGTTATATGCTGTAAATATCTTTTTAATGATAAAAGTTTTTGTTAGAGTTAACTTTTATGCAAAGTACTCCCATTGACCATATTCTATAGATTTTGATAATTCTCTATTTTAGTTACTTTCTACATTGTTAGTTGTATACTTGGCTCTCTGATCAGTTGTTTAGGATGGTGCTTTTCAAACTTTAATGTGCTTATGAATCACCTGGGATCCTGTTAACATAGATTCTGATTCACTACGTTTAGCATGGGACCTAGGAGTCTATATTTCCTAGCAAGCTGGGCAGTGTTGATGCTGCTTGTCTGTGGCCCTTTGAGTAACAAGGATAGTTTCATATTTGATAATTTATATTTTATTATGATGAGTTTTTATGGTATAGTTTGTTTCATATGAGATTTTCTGGAGGGTTTGTACATGACCAGGCTTATTTTGAAACCTGATAGACATTTTTAAACATTTTTTTCTTTTTTCTGAATATTTTCTTCTTTTTCAGACCCTTTCGGGCACCTTCACTTTTCGTTTGACCTGTACTGTTTCTATCGGTCTTACTTAGCTTTTTAATATTTTTGGCTTATGTTGTTTTGTTGCAGTTATTGGTGCTCAATATCTGTGGTTTTCCTCATTATGTAGTGATTGCCTTCACTGCATTTTTTTCTTAAATTCTTTATCAAATATCAATAGTATATAACCCTTCATTTTGGCTCATAATCTTCAATTTGCCATTAATTCTTAACCTTTGTATTCTTGCCTGTTGTATTTTATTAAACCAGTAGTTTTGCCTTAATGGGATTTAAATCATGTTTTTATTATTGTCTCCTATCATCAACTTTTTTTGCTACTTGTTTATTAATAATGATATATATTTGTATTTTTAATCTTAAAAGTACCTCTATATTTACTAGTTTTACATATCTGTGTTTTTAGGTTTCCTGTTCTCACTACAGATTGAACTAAACTTTATCCTTCAGATGTGTCTCCTCATCATTTCCTCATTAGCATTGTTTCCAGTGTCTTTTTCATCAATGTTTTACATCATCAGTTATATAATTTACTGTCTCAACAGTTTTCAAAATTGTCTTTTGCAGTTGTGTTGTCTTGTTTTTTTCCTCAATCCTTTTTCTTAAATCATAAATGAAGCAGATATAATCTTTTGAAAGCCATTTTATCAACTTAAATATATTTTGTCACTCTTACAGATTTGGTCATTTTAAGTTTTATTTTATAAACTTATACTTTCTACATTCTACTTTTAAAATTTTGATTATTGATATGGTCAATATCAATTGATATTTTAGTACCATTTTGTACTTTATATCAGTGTCTTTGGAAAAAACTTATTAAAATTTCATACTTAAGAATGTTAAAGCACCTTTCGTTTGTCCTCACAGCAAAGTGTCCTGGGGCTTGCCCATAGATGCTATTCAATGGGATATCTGCAATCTGCCATTGAGAACTGGCTCTGTGGACATTATTGTAACAGACATGCCATTTGGAAAAAGGTGGGACAGTTTTTTTTTAAATGGGTTTTACCTTCACTTGTTATACTAGTACCCACATGTCTTCTAAACCTGTTATATTTTCTTTGAGGTTAATGTCAAATCTTTCATTCCTTTTAGCAGACTGTCAGCAGAGCAATTTTTAAGAATTATAACAAGATGATGAATTCATCCATTTCTTTTTTCTGAAAACTGAGGAATGTATTAACTACATTTTAATCCTGACCATCACAGGAGGTTCATCTACTTCTAGTCCATTGTTGAATTATATACTTCACACATAAAGGTTGAGGAAAACTTGAGTTTCTTTCTAGTATAAATGATTTTTTCACTGATTTGGTGTCTGTAATTTGGCTGCTCATGATCATTAAGAGGACAGTTTGTATACTTAAAGTTGCCAAAGTTTTTTTTTCTCTGATTAATCCAATTCAAAATTCTATGCAGTTAAGTCTGATCACTCATTTCATTGACATAACGGCAAAGCTATGGCTTCTAAACAGCAACAGTTTTTCATACCTCGGGATTTTCTTATTGCAATGAATTTTTAATAACTTCTCACATAATCCTAGATATCTTTTGCAACACTGTTTGACTCAGTGGACCTTCTTTTATAGGATGGGCTCCAAGAAAAGAAACTGGAACCTTTACCCAGCATGCCTCTGGGAGATGAGCCGTGTCTGTAGACCGAGGACAGGTCGAGCTGCACTACTTACTCAGGACAAGAAATGCTTTACCAAGGTGCTGTACAGTAACTCAAAAACTCAGCCTGTGGTATCTTTGTAATCTTTTCTAAGTAGACCTGGGGATATTAGTCTCAACAGGATTGTGCTCCGTATCCCGTGTTTCTTATTGGCAACTAAGACCCCTGGTTGGCCTAGAAGAAGGTAAGTCATAAAAGCTAATTACTTTTTTGTCTTTTGTGTATTCACAGGCATTATCTGGAATGGGACATGTATGGCAGAAGGTACATACTGTTTGGGTGAACATAGGTGGTCTTCATGCTGCAGTTTACCTTCTGAAACGTACACCTCAAGCTTTTGTTCATCCTTCAGAACAAGATGGACAAAGAACTCCTCAGTAATACAAAAATGAAGATGATTAATAGTATTTGTGCTTCCCGACACTGGAAATGCATGAACTTGCTTTGAGAGAAAAACAGTATTAACAAAAGTGCAGTGTACACTGTTTTAATTGGTCTTAAGTTCTTCACCCTGGTCAGCAAAAGGTGTGAATGTAACATCATGGAATTGACCGTTTCTTTGGAGCTGTTGTGAAGAGGTAGCTGGGCAATTGGTACTTTTCTTAAAATGCTTTAAAGATGCTAAGCCTACTAAAATGCTCTGGGATTTGGGGTTAGAACATTTTATTTTCAGGCTTTATACCAGTTCCTATTTTCCATTGTAGCCACCCTGGCCTAATGGAAAGGCTGGGAACATAATCATACCATCTTCGGCAACACAGATATTGCCTGTGTAGCTTTCATATTTAGTTGTTCAAGTTCTCTTTACCTCAACCTTAAAAAAATGAAGCATTATCACATTTTGTGAAAATGTTTTTTGCCTCAAGACAAGATGAAGTCTCACAAGACTATAGGAAACTTTACCATCTGCCTTAATAATTAAAATATGCACCTGTTATTCAGGTTAATACATAGAATAGAGGACTAGGATTTAGCAAGGAAATTACGAATATACATTTTTATTTGTAAATAACAGCAAATACATTGATAGATGAAGTATGGGACCAACAACTAAAATGTAAAGAAACTTTATTTTTCTTTCCATACACAAAAGTGTTGCTTTTCAAAGTCAAACATAAGCCTGTCAATATTATTGGTTTCTTAAAAGGACTGATGTATCTTTGAATTAAAAACTTCACCTAAATTCTTGGTTTTCTCTTGGGTCACTATCCATATTTAGATGCTTTTCTAGTTGCAGAAAGGCCTTCTTGAGATAGTAGAAAATAAAATTACCTCAACATAAAATTAAGTCGTTATGAAAACGGTGCTTCCCTAGGACACAGTACTTGGGGTTTTATGTAGTGTTCTTTATTCAGTTTACTTTGTAGTTTCTGGCTGTATTGAGCTTAGATTTTCAGTGTCATATTAGTAATATAATAGTACTACTCGCATTACCTTTTGATGTCTCACATTTAGAATAAAAGGACATAGTACTTTTTTCCTTTGAAAGAATCGAGGTCACATTAGCAACACAGCCAACATTCCTAGTCTGGTTTTCTCTCTGATGTACTACCTCACACTTGAGAATGAGTGTTTTATATCCTATAGCCTGGAGTTTTTACCATTATCAGAATGTAGCTGCATTTTGGGTGTACAGCATAAAACAGCTTTTCACCTGACCAAAGATACCATTTAAACTTCCCAAATATTGATCAGTACAGTCCACAGAAATGGAAAGTATAAGGACCACATCCACTTATACACACCACTATTTAGCAAGTGCTCAATATGGTACCTTCCAGAGTGGACATTTAATATTTGATGAACAAATGAATATTCTTGCATATTAGCTTAGTTTTTAACAAATTAAGTATAACTAATTTGTGCCTGGTCCATCATAGCTGTAGTCTTACTAAACATTACTGTAAAAATATGACAAGATTTAAGGTGATGTAAATATGTACAGCATTGCAGCAGTTTGAAATCTTTCCTCACTAGTATTATGTTTTGTAATCTGGTGACAACAGGAAATGGGTTATCAGGAAGAGCTGGGATTGAGTTATACATGACACTGCCCAATAACTCGTTCTGTGACCTTGGTTTTTAACCTTTGAAGTGGGCCTCCTATACCATGAGAATGTGAAAAGATGGGAAGCTAATATGAACACAAAATGAATAAATTATGATCTAGTCCCTGTTACTGGGAGAGTCAACAACATAAACATTGAGACATTTTATAAATTAAGTGAAAAGATGATTTATCTCCTAGAGACTAACAACGTACTAGTGACAAGAAAGGGAAATAACACTTCTTTTAAAATGGTAGTTAAGACTTTCCAGAAACTGCCAAAACTGCAGATTCTAGCCTATCAGTGTCAGATATAGTTCAGGTCTCTGAACTGATAGAGCTAAGTGAAGCCTGAAAAAAAAGTATTTTAAAAGACCTGTAGAGTACCTACAAGTGCTTAGTATCAGTGAGATAGGCATAGAAAAAATAAAACATCTTTATTCTCAGCATAGTCTTTTCCAAAAATTTCAGGTGTGCTATTATGTGGGATTTTCAATGGGGATATGGTAAGACTTTGAAAATTCTAAAGGGGAAAAACATCACATTTAATTATTGTGCTTTGGTACATTTTTTTAAAGAAGAAAAATATATAGGTCTCCCATACCAAATTTTTTAAATGTGCACAATGTGCAAAAGAAAAAAGTATCCTTGTTTAAACAAGCCTACCCTGTCACCCTTACACTTTTGCACCAAAGCTAACGTTTGCTAATCAGTTGGGAAGTTGTAGCTATTCAATGATTTAGTCTATGATAAAAACAGTTTTCAACTGGAAAGAAAAATGGTTAGTTTTTCTCATGACCAAATTCTAAATTTCCAACTGCCGGCTAGTTACCATTGTCCCAACCTCAAACTCAACATGAATATACCTTTCTCCACTAAAACTGCTGTCTCACATACCCATTCTCCCAGTCATCCAGCTGTAATAGTCTTTTTTTTTTTTTAACTCCATCCAATTAATTCAACAGGCATTTGAGTGTTTATTGTGCTAGAGCAACTGTTTCTCAGACTTTGGTCTCAGGACCCCTTCTTACCACATTAGAAATTACAACAAAAAAATCAGTAACATGCATTACATTAACATTTTCATGGAAGTTAACTATTTTCAAGAGTGGATTATTTTACATGTTTTGCAATTCAGTTCTCTCAAATGTCTGCCTTAATTTTTATTTATTGATTTTAGAAAGTGGGACAGAAATTAGAAATACCAGCTTGTTCTACTTGTTTATGCATTCTTTGGCTGATTCTTGTATGTGTCAAATGTCTGCCTTAATAGAAGGCAGCTGGATTTTTATCTTTCTGCATTCTGTTGGTTGAGATGTTACTTTCAAATTTTTGTAATTTCATGTATTGTCATTTGGAAAATATTGGTTCACTTGGTAATATAAATCTCGCAAATGTTGACCCAGCTCTTTATGTATATTATCTAAAAATCATACTAATATTACTACCTATCATAAATAACCTAAATACTAGAAAAATGCCAAGCTCCCTGGTAGTGGATACAAGTTTCCCAAAATTTTAATTTTCACTTCAAAGTTTGAATTTTACTATTAACATCATTCATTTTCCTTGAAAGGCTCACTTCTTTTGTATTCAGAAAAATGTCTGCCAGTCTACTCTGACAACCAAAATATGGTAGTCATTCTTTCCCATTAAAAATGGTATTCCAAGAAAATAGTACTTAATTCAGCTTGCAACTCAACTGCACAACCATTGTACATTAGCATGTATAAGTACTACATGCAAATAGTCCATTTCATCACTCATATTGAAGTTATGTACTCAGGGTCCAGATAGAATAAAATTTATTGTTTTCACAGGGATATAAAGTGAAACTACTCCCTTCTTCCCTCTGGGTGTTTACTGAAAATACATGGCACGGGAGAACACCACTACAGTCTGGTGCCACTGCCTTGATTTATGCCAAGATGCCAGCAGTTTTATCCACCTTTGCATTTTTACCCTTAGTAAAAATACCAGGATAAACCAGGATATGTTAAAATGTTACTCAACATTTTGACTACTTTGGGACACCTTTTGTTGCCAAGCTTTCACTTAAAAGAGGCTCTTTGACTAGATGCTAATGCTAGACAATTACGGGGGTGGGCCAGGGAGTAGATTTACAGTTGTGAGTACAGAAAACACAAAATTTTACTCTTGTATTTTCATTTATTTTGCATTTTCCATACAAACAACTATAAACCTACTTTTGCCCTACTCTGTACAAGCAAAATAACCCTATCCTTATTTGTAGATTCATCCATTTGTAAGCAAACATACACTTCTACAAAGATATGAACAGATTTCATCATGTCTGCACACAAGTCTTTAATGACAAGTTACTGTATTGTTAAAAAGTAGCACTACTATGATTTACTTTTCTTCTAGCATTGAGCAGTGTTAAATGTACATGGCTTTTTGCAAAGTTTCTCGGCTATTGTGTTCCTCCAGCCAATGTCATAAAATAACTTATTTCAGTAGCTTTTTCTCCTAATTTCTTCGAAGTTGATTCTTCCTATAACAGAACTTTGCAATACCTTTGTAGTATTTTTAGACATAAGCTGTCGGTTGAACAAGTAATCTTACAGTCTTTTAAGCCAATGATCCAGTCTTAAATAAGAAAAATATAAATTGGTTTATAAATTAAATTCTAAAATAAGTTGTAGTTAAATTTTAAAATTTAGGAGTTTTGAGCAAATATTTAAAGCACCTTATTGCATAACAAGACAACAGGATGTACTTTTGTTTATGCTTAGGCACAAAGGAAACAACAGGATTTTATATTAACAATTGTATAATATTGAGGGTTGCTGGGATTATAGAAGGTATAACCTAAAAAGTGAGTTGATTCCTAAAAACAAATATATCCTAAAGTTACCACCTTAGGAAATTCTAGAAAATTCAAGAATGCATATACAGCACCATTCAATTAATATCAGTGATGATCTATCTCATCAACAACATGCTGTCTTTGCACACTTCTGAAAAAGGTAAACAGTATTATGAAAATAGTTTGACCTTGAATACCTCCCTGTGCTTAGGTAACAGGGAAAACAGCCATAATACAAACTGTCCAGAAAGTATCAAGCAATGTACTATGGAAAAGACATTTATTGCAGATGATACAAGAAACACTGTACATAGGACGATGACACTTCAGTCCCCTTCAAAGTAGGCACCTCACACAGTTCTCTGATCTTTATTGATTGCAGCATGTACAGCTTCAACATTCTTAGGTGTTCTGCTTGCTGCAGGCCTTCCAGAATGTGGATCACTTTCAGCAGATTCTCAACCAACATCTTTGATGCATTTGTGCCACTTTTATTTGTGCTGCACTCATTGCATCGTCCCCAAAAGACTTCTGAATCATCCAAATAGTTTCCACGGAGGAATGTTCAAGCTTAACACAAAATTTGATGCAGATTTGTTGCTCTAGTCGCTTAGCCATTTTGAATGCGACGTCCACACACGCTCACTCAACACCTAACCACCCCCACTGACTAGTACAGTGAAGTCATCATTGTTCACACATGCACATTCCAGTCCACTCTCCTTGGCTGCCAGGTTACACTGATGTCACACAAGCCATTTTCGTTATATTAACAATGGTTGGACTTTTCCAGACAGACCTCGTACAAGTACTGTCCTGCCCTCAAGGAACAACCTAAAAAAGTAAAACAAAAAACAATTACCCAATTACTAATTACAACAGCGAGAGACGCTAATGACAACATCCAAGTGGGGGAGACCCAATGTAGCAGAGGTGAAGGCATCAAGGAAGACTTTCTGAAGAAGTGATGTGTTGAGACTGTCCTCCCTCTCTCAGTGACTGACATTTGATCAGTTACCGAGTCCTTTAACTTCTTTTCCATTTTTATTGCCATTGCTATACCAGATCTCATCACTTCATGTCTGGACAACTGTGAAAGAAACTTGTAAGTGGTCTCTCTGCCTTCAAACTTCTCCATTCCTACAATCTATCCTATATCCTGCAGCCAGATTAAATTTCTAAAAAGGCTGTTTCCATCACAGAAAGTAGTATCATAAGCTGGTAAAACCACTGACTTATGCAATTCAGATCAGAGTGTGAATCCCTGGCCCTTAATTTGTTGCTGTGTCTACAGGAAAGTAGTTCAACCTGAGCTTTTAATTTCCTACTCTGTAACTTTAAGTTTTACTATAAGGACCACACTACCATGGCACTCAATAAGTATTAATTTCTTCAACTTAACTGTTTCTATTTTTGCCTGCAGTATGCACTAGAATATGTTGCCATTATGTATTACAATAAAAAGTACGGAATAAGCTTTTAACCAAAGGTCGGTGAAAAGACAAAAGGCTGTGAGGAGTGTTGACTAAGTTGACAAGAATTCATATACTAGAGATGGGGTCAGTTAGCTGGTAAAATAACCAATTCTATAAACATGATATGAAAATGTGTTACTATTGTCAGCAGGAAGGGCCAATCTTAAACATGTTTAAAAAAAAAAAAATACTAGAAAGCAAAGGGTGACTAAATACCAAGACAAACTAAAGGTCAGTGATGACCATAAATTCTAGGAAAAAATCTAGGAAGTTGTATTAGTACATTTAACTATGACTTTGAGATATAATCAGAGGCAGAAATAGTCTCTCTAGTCACCATGAAGGTATACATCATGATATCAGGAATAATTCATCAGGTTTAACCCTGGCCTAGATAAAATAAACCTAAGTATTTGATTTCCTGCTACTAACAGTGCTGTAACAATCCAGTGTCTCAGGAAAAAAGCTGCTGTAGAAGTATGTCTTCCAATATAAAGTACAATGCCACCAGGTAAAGTAACAAAGTGAAGAATTCTCAGCCTGTAAAGCAAAGTACCAGACTCCTGAATGTGACCTAACAAGGTGCTCTACAATTAAGGTTGACGTAAAATAGTCAAACCAGTCTTAACCTTGTAATGCTGATCTCTATCACATTCTGGATTAACAACTGCAAAGCAACTGAACCAGACCTCCTCCATGCATAAAAAATATATATGAAAGCAACGATATATAGTTCAATTTTGTAAATCTAAAAAAAAAAAAAGCCCTTTCAAAACCTTAAATTCTCTCATGCAAGTACAAGTGCTAGCAACATACTTTTTGTCCTAGAAGAAATAATATGGCTCTACTTCAAAAGGAGATATCCTGCTAGTTTATTAAAAAATTATAAAGCCAAGGAAGTTAAAGAACAGGAAGAGGATAAGTGCAGTGGTTCATACAGGAAACCCGAGCAAGGGTTGAACAGTGGGCAAATGTATTCAGAGACCATGAGGCATCAATTTCCTTCATGAATAACAAGTTAGGAGACTTAGGTTAAGTACGACCCTAAAGTTTCTCCATAAAAGAAGCCTTGTTTCTATCTTCTGTGGAATTACACTATTACTTAAAAGTAATTTCACAAATCAATAAAACCAACATTTATTGAGTACCCATCTCTGTGTTCAGGCACTGGGGAATCAAAAAATAAATCTGTATCTTTGAGGAATGCATTTAATGGGAAAACAGACAAAAACTGGGAACTTTCATGTTCAAAAAAATATTTGGAATATTTCAACATCCCTTTCAAAAGGAAAACAATCTGACCTATGAGTTTCCAAAACTATTAACTATCACTACTCTTTGCCTTTCCAAATGTTTTCCCATTCAGGTTCCAGGGGGAGGGGCGGGGGAACATTTCAGTTGAGGAAAAAATGAGGAACAAAGTAGAAGAAACATACTGGATCAGAGAGGTGTTTCTCAAATTGTAATCTTTTTTGTCAGATCAAGTGTACCCCAGCCCCAGGCTGCTTTTACAGTGTGGTTTCTGGGCTGCCAACATCAGAAACAAAAAAGAACTTTGAAAAAGAACAGAATTCTAGTGCCAGGCTCCCCTCTGTCTCAGCTGTATTTGGAATCTCTGGGTGGGGCTGGGAATCTGCATTATAAAGCAAATCAATTGTGTGCACTGAAGGTTAGAAGATCCCCATCCTAAGGGTCTCACATTCTAGGGGAAAACTTTAAGTAAACAACTTTAAAAATATAATTGAAACCTGTAAGATGCTATTTTAGCACATAAAAAGGATTTTAGTGTTAAAATATATCTATTAATTTGTACTTCAGGATGTAACTTAACTTTGTGATGGTTTCCTATAACTTAAGATATGATACTAAGTGCCTCCTCTGATGAAGTTTTTCCAAAAATGAAAACTTGGGGGACTGAAATTTAGGGCTGGTTTCATTAACGTCAGATAAGAGTTCGATCACCATATGGTTTCATGAAACTCCACTTTCCTAAAATTCATTAGGATCTCTTTTGAGATCCAAACTAATCAATACCTGCCTGCTCAACACACTGTTGTCCAAGGAATATTTACCTCCTTGGTAAGGGCTTGTTGGATTTTGCTCACAGCTAGGTTCAGCTTAAGTATAGAAACAGGCAAAGTAAAACAAGCAGGGGAAAAAAAATAAACTAAGTGAGCCAGAGAAATTCAACTTTTATTTCCTTATTGCTCAAGATGGAGAGAAAATTATCAACATCCATATTAAGTACTCTGCAATCCATAACACAAGTTTGTGGCTACAGCTACACTGTCCATAGTGGTAATTTAAAATACATAAAATTAAAAATTCAGTTCTTAGTCACACTAGCCAGTTCCAGTGCTCAATATTAATATATGGTTAGTGGTTACCATATTGGATAGCACAGACAGAGAACACTGCAGAAGATTCCACCAGATAGTGCTACAAGCATATGAAGAACTGTTTGAGACCAATAATCTATCAAATCTTACAAAGACATCTACATGTCACCCACTCCATTTTACTTAGGATTGGCTACACATCAAGGAACACGCTAGTTTAGTGGTACAAGACTCAACAAGAGCCTGTGCTCAGAATAGTTAAAGAGAATTTAAACAAGCAATGACAACAACCTAAGAAGAGCTATGATTCAACATGCTCGTTATGAAACCAGGAGAAAGCACTGCTAACTTTTTTATAGGGGAGTCTGGCTATTACAACGATAGATCACAGAAGGCAACAACATAGGAGAGATGATTAACTGAGTCTTAAGTCTTAAGTGGAATGAGCATCAAGGGTAGCATTCCAGCAGACAGCACCCTACAAAGTGGTACGTCACAACAGTAATCAAATCAGTATGACTTGAGCAGAGGGGTAGTGTTGGTGTAGCTAGAAAATTGTGGCAAATGAAAAAGCTGTTAGGAACAGACGAGGTTAGCTTACTGAAGAACCTTGTATATCACATCAGTGATGATGCAATTCATCCTGTAAACAGGTGTAAGCCAGTAAAGGAGTTACATCAGTCATTTTCATGCTCTAGGTGTATGTTAGGACAATTGTCCTGGCAACATGTAAGATGGATCAAAAGAGAATACCGGAAGCATAGACACTAGTTTGGTGGCTATTACCATCATGGCAACTGAACTCAGTTACTAACTGATGAGAACATAAATAACGAATGGATTGAGAGGACATTCAAAGGAGGTAAAAGGGAGATGTTGCTGAACCTCATGTCCAATTCTGAGTCAAACAGTAGTCAAGGTCACCTGTGCTGTAAAGAGGGTCGGAGTAGATCCCAACTGAGGAAAAAAAATAATACTAGGTATGAGTGAAGCCTCTGCTTAGGTTAGGTAGGCTAATTAGGGGTGGAACCAAATAGTCTGGTTTCATGACTCACCGGGCTACCAAAAAAGGAGAGGAGAAAGCCAATGGCTTGTCTGGGGACTGGATGAGCAAGCACAACAGAAAATGGGCTAAGTATGAGTGAGAGTTGCTAAGGTGCCTGATCCAGGAGTTGCATGCAAAGGGGCCTAAAACTTTAAGATTTAATTTGAAACACTGCATTTGGGGGTACAGTAAGGGTTTCGAATAGGGTGACTATAAAACTCAGCCTGCCTTTAGTCACTTCATCCCCAAGGAAAAAAAACTACAAAAAGGACTTTAAGTAGTAATTAACACGCAGTCTTGCTGTAGAATAAAATCAGCCTGGACTCCATTCCCCTCCTCCACTCCTATTATAATTACTTTCTGACACAAGTCTGCAGGAAGACAGAGAAATTGGGCGCACCCTCAATATCTTACACCTCCCCAAACCCCTGCAGGACAACGCCCAAGCACCAGGTTAAGCCTGGGCAAAAGAATCCCGCCCACAATCTAGAAGGAGCGACTCGACATGGAGGCGATGACGAGATCACGGGGGAGGGAGGGATTCTTCTGGGCCCAGGGCGGTACTTAAGAAACAGGAGGCAACAGAAAACTCCCATAAAGGTATTGCGGCACTCCCCTCCCCCTGCCTAGAAGGGTGCGGCCTTCTCTCCGCCTCCTCCACTGCAGCTCTTTCAGGGTAGCGACTCGCGCCGATTTTCGGAGAACAGGCACCTTCTACCCATGAACTGCCGGACCGACCCCTGCCCCACTCCCCACCCCTGCAGGACCGGGACCAGGTTGGGCTAGAAGAGCCTTTTGGGCGGCGGGCGCTCGGGGGCGGAGTCGCGGCGCCGCCACCCAGAAGCCTCGGCCCAGCAACCCGCCCCCACCTCCAGCGCGCGCTTCCTGCCACGTTGCGCAGGGGCGCGGGGCCAGACACTGCGGCGCTGGGCCTCGGGGAGGAACGTACCAACGACTGCCTTCCCGCCACCCCCGCCAACCCGTGCAGTGGTTTCGCTCATTTGGGACCCAAGCCAATACCAAGCGGCCGTTCCCCATGATTCAGCAACCAATCAGGTGCCGAGTCCAAGCAGGCGGCGGGTAAACCGACTCCCTCGAAGGGGAGGGTGGCGGTACGCCCGCACAGGAGTCACTTTCACTGACCCTCCTCCTGCCCCCCTGTATACCCCCTCCCAACTGGAAGCCGACCGCGCCCGTAGATGCAACTCTCCCCACCTACCTACCCACCCAACCCAGGGAGCAATGCGAGAGTCCCTAAGCGGCTGCGCACTCCCGAGCCTGTAACTGACAAGCCCTTTCCTCCAACCAAAACTCGCCATTTGTGTTTTCACACACGGCGGGAGGAGGAGCGGCCAATCAGTGGCAAAAGCTGAACAGGAAGCGCTCCTCCCTCTGCAGTAGCAATGGCTCCGTCCGGCTTCGAGCCTTTTCTACGCCTCCCTCCCCCTCCGGTTGCTACCAAGCGGGCCGCACTCCCGCCTGCCTCTAACCTCCCCTTTCCCTACCAGCGCAACAAACATTATACTCCCGACTTCTCGACGGAGAAGGGAATTCCCCAAGTACCGGTCAAACCACCTCAAAGACCCATTACCCCCGCCATAGCCACCAGACGGACCTCCCACCAAAGTTCCCTTCCCCTACCTAGCCGAGGCTCTCTGAGGAGCCGGAGCTCCAAAGCACAGCCTCTTCTCTAGGCGGCCGCAGCAGCTTCCGCTGATTAGCGGCGAGTTGGCCAATGGGTGTGGGGCGGTGGGCGGAGAAGCCAATGGCGCGGCGGGAGGGGGCGTGTCCCAGGTGCCCCTGGCGCCGGCGCTGGTAATCCCCGTGCGGTCAGTGGCGTTTCCGCTCGGGCAGCGGCTGAGTGAGCTGCTGCTGCCGCCGCCGCCGCCGCCGTCGCCGCCGCCGCCGCTGGGGGAGGGGCGGCCGCCGCCCGCTTGCGCTCAGAGATTCACGCAGCCCCAATCCCGCCAGTCCGCCAACACTGTAGTGCCGGCCCCCTCCTCCCCTGGCCCTTCCCCCACCCCGCCTTTGCTCGCTCCGCCTTTCTGCCCCCACCCCCACCTCACGGGCACGGGCTATTCCCGGCCAGGAAACGCCGTGGCGCCGCGTTGGGCCTAACTCGAGTCCTGCTGCCTCCCGGGAGTGCCGTGCGCCGCAGCCCGGGCCCAGGCCCCGGCAGCAACTGGGACAAGGTAAGGGTCCGACAGAAAAGAGGGACCTACCCTCACAACCGGGCCCCGAGGGAGGGAAGGGTCACCTCCTCCGTCTGCCCGCGCTCGCTCTCGGGATGTGGGCCTGGCCCTCCCCAGGCTCTTAGCAGGAGGATGTTGCCCCTTCTCATCTCCCTCGACACCCCGTATACACTGTTGCATTCCTCTTTCCCAGGGAGAGAGATCCTCTCAGTAATCTAGTCGACCCCACTACCCTTTCATGTTTTTCCTGGGTCAGGACGCTTCCCCTCCCCCAACGTCTGTTCACCCCTTTTCCTGGGAACTGCCTACTCCACGTTTACCTTTGATTTGAGGATAAGCCCCTCGCCGTTCTTTTAAAATACACAGGCATACTTCTTTTTTTCCCCAAACCCCCAACCCCCACCCCAATTTGCGCGGCCTGGTGACACACTGATCGTTCCGGGGGCGTTTATATTCCCTTCATAATGTTTCTGGACGCCTTCCCTCTCGTTCTCGGGTCCCCCATCTCAGGTGATTGCTTCCTTTCCCACACTAAAGACGTTACCTTCCCCACCCCCACTTCACATTCTTGGGTTCTCAGTGGCGTCTGCCCCAGTATCTCTGAAATAGTCCTATTGAATTTGTAGGGTTCGAGCTTGGAGTTGAGCCAGATTGTGTCGTTCTCCGAGCCTTGGGCGTGGAGAGCAATCATTTGAGAATGTCTTTAAAAGCAGAAAAATTTACCCTTTATGAATTCCCATTCCCTCTGCGTGGAAGCTGGGAATGCGAAGTGAATGGCGGTGAGAAGAAACCCTGGTTTTTAAGTAGGTGAATCGCGTGAGAGGGAAAGTTTAACTGTTGGGAAAGCCCCCTCTATGCTAATTTATTCTGTAGAGGTCTTTTGCTTTTCTCGTTTCTTAGGAATAATTGATCTTTCGCTTGGATACTGATGCTGCAGCCAGCTCTGCTGGTCTGGGTCAGGGGTGCATGTATGACCTGCATTTTCTGCTTTCTCATGTTACTTGTGCAGTGTGTTCACCAGTAACTCATTTCGTGCCTAGATCTCTGGGTTCCACTGGGCTTTGTCTGTACTTTAGTTCATTTCGCCCGTTTTCCCCGTGGTCATAGTACAGAAAGAATTCCTGGGCTTTTTGCTAATTTATTTCATCACTTGACTAAACAAGTTGCTTTTAAATGACTTATTTGTAACCAAGGTCATAGTTACATTTTTTGTTGGGCAGATGTTACATAGCTGTACTTTTGAGCATTGTGAGCTTTTCAGGAGAATGGTTGTGTACCCCGTATTTTGAGAATTTCTTGGCGGTTGATTTTATATCATTAATGGTTTTAGGTCACTCAGAAAAAAAGTTATATGTTGTAATTTTAGATGTATGGAATCTGAGTTAGGACTAAAGTAGTAGAGAATATTCACATAATCAAAGGTTTTGGGCCTCTTGGAGGACATGGGAATTTTTTTTTATTGGATTTCTTCCAGTTTTCTCAGGAGGATCATTCGTTTTCTTCTATAGCCAAAAATTCTGGCCTGTTATAGGATTAGAGCCTTTAAGGTTTATTGAGACTGTCATTAAGATACAAAAATGAATTACGTCCTTTGGTAAGGCATGACAAAAGGCTCTGTTTCTAGCTACAAATTTAAATTTCACTTGTAAAAAGAGTGCTTGAAAAATTGGCCTTTTAAAGACTAAAGCTTAATCTTCACTCCTAAATTGCTGCCTTAATTAAAATGGGTATCTGGAATTTGGTAAATATTGATTTTTCTAATAAAAGGCCCTTAGTTTAAAACTAAGAGGGTGACCTTAGGATTGTTTCTTTCTAAAGCGTAATTCCAGCTCTTCTGGCCTGGAGTATTGGGTTTGGGGGGGGGGGGTAAAAAGAAAATGTAAGGGGTGGGGGTGGGGTAAGGAGAAGGTTGTTCCTTTGGGTTGGATCACAGGGGTGAGTATACAAGGCAGCAGCAGCTGCTGGCTCTGGAGCTCTGGTTGCTACGTGAGAAGCTTGAGTAGTGCTGGCTGCTGTCTCCAGGGAAGGACAGCAGTGCAGCGTCCATTAATGCTGTTGGCTGCAGGGAGCTGCACTTAGGCAATGGCTGCTTCAGTACTAAAGAGAAACCTTGCTTTCCTGGGAATTTTCACTGCTGTGCCGGTTTGCGTTTTATTGGAGGGAGATGAGAATTCATAACCTTCTACCCATTTATGGATATCAACATCTGGAAACTGGATCATAGTTAAAGACTTTTTAAATTTTTTGTTTGGTTTTGCTTTGGGGGCAGATTTTTGATTTTTATCTGTAGACTTGTGCTCAATTAGAACTGAAAGTTCCATTAGAGTTTTAATTTTTCAATCTACTTAAAACCAAAATAATAAGAATTTAAGGATTTTCCTGAGAACCAAAACAGAAAATATCAGTTCTTTTTTTCTGTTAGTGACGTGTTTTTTTCTAACTCTTTAATCATTGATTCAGTTTTAATATTTTGTTATGTGTCTCCTTTTCAGTTGTTAGGCCGTATTTACCATATTGAATGGATGTTTTGCAAGACATTTTACTAAATTTGGAATCTTTAAATAGAAGTGCCCTTTTCAGAATGATTTGTAAACAGAAATCTCAGAAGTATTTTCTTAATTTCTGTATCGCTGATAGACTTCTCCAGGTTAAATTATTTCTTTGGAGTTTGTCCTGTAAAATGGATTCATTATGTTTATATGTTGGATATAGTCCTCTTAAGACCACAAGGATGTATATTTGATGGTGATCCATCTACAAATAGGACAGATCAGAAAGAATACTCAGAAGTCGAGTAAGGGTAGTGTACACATGCTTGAGAAGATGGCCTCTTAGCCCCTTATGTGGTCTCTCCTCCCCCACAGCTCCTGTATATTAGGAAGATCTCTGATTAAGCAGAACAGGTTTTGGAGTATGGAAGTACTTAAAGGAGAGTCACCATCCAAATACACCACCGATTTTATGCAGTATTTCACTGATGCGTTGCCCCCACCCAAGACTCTTGAAGACTTTTGCATACTATATTTTCTCTCTCTCGGAATTTGATATCTTTTAACTTTTGTGTAAATGTACTTAAATCCCATGGTCATTTATAATGTATAGTATGACTGTGGCATTTGTGGCAGGGAACCAAAAAGAATAGAAATGAGTTGTGTCATTCACAAATGTGGTTTGCATTGTGTCTCAGTGATACACAGTGACAAATGAAACAGAACCTTTCATGGATATTTTTAGGTGGTTCTAATTCTTATTACTACCATATATAAAAGATGCCATATCAGATAAATACGGTTTCACTCATGGTAGTTGTTTAACATTTTAGATATAAATGTTTTTGTGTTTGTCATTATATGTTTGTTACCTTATAAAATAATTGTTTTTTCATTTGTATTTCCTGTTTGGAACCCATTGTGATCTTGATGTAATCATTTGCTAAAAGATCGTAGAGGACTTTTTCACAGTATTTATTTAACTAGTATGCTTGAATATTTTTATTATCTTATGATACTGTTTTGTGTCCAGGAACTTAAATACTTTCTGAAGTTATTGTGGCCTTTCTGGGGGAGAGTGGCTATTTAATTTTGTCTTTGGACAGGAAAATAATATAGGGTAAAATGCAGATATGCAGACAACCACTTTTACTTTGTTTTCTGTCTTGAAATAACTTATGAAACATTATAGTTAAGGATAGTCAGTGATTATTGGATACATCTTTTTAATGAGAAAGTGGATCATGAATAGAATAAAATTTTATTGTAACTTCTGGCTGCACTCTGGTCATTTGTCAGTTTAATTTTAAACTAAAGGCGTAGCAGCGGATTTAGTTTATAAAAATTTTTCAGGTATTGAAAAGTAAAACTTACTGATAGGGATATTTTAAGGCAAAACTTATTTAACTCTGTAAAATATGTGAAAATATTTATTTTAGTACCACTGGTGGTTATTTGTAATTTGATTAAAAACATCCTTTCAGAGGCATTCCTTTAAAAAAAAAGTACTTATGACAGACAGTGATTAGTACCATTCCTTACAGACAAAAATTCCAAAATATGTGGTGTAGTGGCATTTTTAACCTTTCATTTGATGCCATGATTGATTTCTCTTATGGTAAAGATTCAGGGAAGTTCATGAAAGGTGAGAAAATATTTCTTTGACTTCTGAATGCGTACTTCGTTAAATCAAAGTCTTATGAAAAGTATCCTGTTGTATATTCAGTTGTAAATTGAGTAAAAGGAACCTAGTAACTTGGAGGGGGAATGTTGTTAGAAAGCATCACGTTAGAGAATTCTGTTACTCTGACAAAATATATTCAAACTCTTAACGTTTTATGAAGGGAATTCGAGATACAATAAAGGAACAATGAAGCTAAATCTCAGTCTACTTAAATGAGCCCTCACTGAGCAAGGAATTTGTAATCCCATCCTGCCTCACTCAGTTTTTCCATCATATTGATTTTGTTTGCTGAATACCTCAGGGAGAAATGTAAGGGTCACATTAACTATCTTTGCTGTAAAGACAGGGGAAAGGAATTTTCTGTTTATGGGAATAATGTCTTAGTAATTTTAAAACCCTAAGATTATTAGCCAGTTTTGCCTTCATGTATTTGATTGTTGGTTTGGTCTGGCTGCTTTCTCTTCTGTGCTCTTCTGACTTTGCAATATGAAAATTCTGTTTTGATGGCAAACCGAAGTAATAATCAGTTCCTTAGCCATGTTAATTATGTATATACACCAGAGCTGGGAACATTCCTTGACCTGTGTTATGAATCACAAAAAAGCAGGGCATATGTAGGAAGTTACACCGAATTTTTTTCTGTCTGGCAAATCAAGTTTTTGATACGCTACCTACCTAATTGAGGGAAAATGCCAAATTCCTTGCTGCTCTGTTTGAAAAATAGATGGGAGCATGGGAGGAGTCTGAGACCTCTGCAGCAGGGTTTGGTCTGAGTAGAAAGGAAGATTTTTGTTTCAAATTGCCAGCTGCTTATGTCAGACTGACTCCCTTATTATGCCTCTAGTTGGCCTGTCAATATGGCCAAACAGCTAGATAAGTGTGGGGCAGGACAAAGGGCTCTTTGCACAGCAGGGAGGCAATGTAGGTGGGGGAGGGGCAGGAGGTAGGAAAGACTGGAGGAGGAGGTTCTTTTCCCTGGGAGATTATTCATTTTGGCATACAATTAAAGAAATCATTTGTACTTCCTACTGAAGCATTGAATTTGTGCCAACCATATACTGTTAACCTGAAATTTTGTATATCCCTGAATATCTGGTAGGGATCTATCCCTTCCTCCGAGGAAAAAATAATAAATTAAAGCTTTGTATAGGTGAAAAAATAAATTCCTTGATCTCCACCCTCCTAAAATACAAGTCCTCTCCTGAGTAGACCAGTTCCAGAGCATCTAGAGCAGAATTCTCATTAAAAAATGGAAAAAGAAGCCCTGACTGGTGTGGCTTCGTGGGTTGGGCATCGTCCCTCGGACCAAAAGGTCGCCAGTTCAATTCCCAGTCGGGCCACATGCCTGGGCTGGGTGCCTGCAAGAAGCAACCGATCCAAGTTTCTTTCGTGCATCAATGTTTCTCTCCCTCCCCTCACTCTCTCTCTCTCTCTCTGAAAAATAAAATTTAAAAAAAAAACCTAAGATATGGAAAAGAATGTTTTATCTGAATAAAATTAATATTTCAACATATATGTTGTCTTTATTTGTGTTGAGATTAGATCAAGTAGATAAAATAATTTGTTTCCCTTTGTGAAAGTTGCATATTGTTAGTTCCAGTTTTATAACAGTAATACAGAGAGCACCCTCCAGCATTTGTGTGTTGGCTTGCCATCACGTAAAATACTAACTGAAGAAAGGCTACTTCCTGTTTCAGTCATCCCTAGTCCCTGGAGAACCTGATTTTCCTCCAGAATTTTTCCCTCCCTGACTTTTTAGTGTTGGCACAACCTTATTTGATACATTCGTGCTCTACTCCCAACTAAAAGTAGGGTGATTGTATCCATATTTTTAGAATTACTATGAATCATAGAATTGGGGGAGATCTCTGGGTTTATCTGGCACTTTAAGCAAAATTACAATATTTGAAAGTTTGGCCCTTGTGGAAGTTTTCATTAATATGTTAAAAGGATCAGTGTCCTGAACAGTATTTTCAGTTAGTTTTAAAATAAATGTTAAGTAATACATGTGCGCTAGGCTTTTTTAAGCCAAAATATTAGATAATTACATTTATAGGCAAATTAGGTAGCAATTATTTGGGGTGCAGAAGAATTCCTCCATTATAAAGGAATATATGGGTTATGCTGAGTTTCTATTAAATGTTTACTATATTTTAAGAGAATTTGAATTTTAGAAATAATTGATCAGAACTCAGTTTTTCAAGAGTACATCTGTTGCTTAAGTTGAAATTCCACTTGTATTACAATATTATTAAACTAGCCTTAAAGTTTTCCTTTCTATCCAGACTGCAAGAGACAGTAAGGAAATTGGAATGCTAATTTTTGCTTATGGATTCAGAGCTTGTGACTGTTAGCAAAGAAGAGATGTTTTGTTTTAATAGAATGACTTAAAAACTGCCTTTGATGCACTTTGCAATAATATTCATGAAGCCTGACCAAATTTTGTGTCATTTCCCTCTTTAAAAGAAACATGTATGTGTTAACCTACTTAATGTTACATTTCTATGTATATTGGTCTTGGCAGTTAACAGTACAGTATTTTGACTGAAAAGGAGGGGATGTTTGAGTGGCTTAATTATCATTGACAGTTAAAACTTTTTTATCAGTCAAATAACAACATAACATAAAATTTAGTAGGCTTTATTTTCTGTTACTTTAGAAATTTAGGGTAGTCATTTCTTTATAACCCATTCACGTGGATTATTTGCATAGATTTGTAGGATTAAAACAGAAGCCATCTAGTTCAAACCCTGGCCTTCATTCCAGACTCTTTTCTCTACATATACTAAGACCCACCTTGCTAGCTCTAAGGAAAACATCGTCTTTGTGTACACACACACACACACACACACACACACCCCTACGCACACACACACCCCTACACCCCTAGCCTTGCTAGCTCTAAGGAAAACATCGTCTTTGTGTACACACACACACACACCCCTACACCCCTACTTCCCAATTAGAAATTCCTTCATTGTGGCTTGTAATGCTCCTATTACCTGAATCTTGCCAAAGGCCCTGGAAAGCTCCTGGGAAAAATCAGGTTAGGGGGGCAGGTAGTGGGCACATTTTGACTCCAAAGGTATTGATAACTGCCTTGGCTCCCCCAAACAGCTAATCTCATTTTTAATAAAACCCTGGCAGCAGTAACAGTGGGCTAGAATGGACGTGAACTGCAGCACTGTACCTCATCTTGCCTTTGCAGCTGCTCCACCTTATTTCCTGCTATTATTATCATCCCACAACGCCTCTCCCCAGCAAAAAAGAAACTAGGACAAGAGAGGAAAATTGGATGGGCTGATACGATTTTTACTATGGCTATGGGCTTGTTTATATGTACTTAAACACAAAGCTCATTTGTTCTAGTCTTAAAAGTCAATAGTGAAAGAGATTTTATAACTTTAGTACATTCCACTTTCTTGATAATCCATTTCAGATTCTTAGCTTTACAGAAAAAAAGCTGTTTTTAAGCATATTTAATTTTCATTGGCTAGTCACACAATCATTATTACTGCCAGATGCCACTGTTTTATTAGGTTGAAGAAAGAGAGACTCTTTTGTAGATGATATTTGCAGTTTGTTTTGGGAATTACTAATTTGTGTCACTCAGGTTTATGACCAAAATAAGATTAAAAAATTAAACCTTTATTTATGCTTATCCTTTTATCTTAGCGGAGGTGAAATTGTTGGAATATAAATTTTTCATTTTTCGGAGTTCTTCAAGCTGCATAATTAATGTTCTTCAAGCCACCTTTTCCCATACGACCCCCACCACCCCCAAAAAAAGAAATTTTATTTTTATTGTCTTCTGCTGCTGAGATTTTCTCCTCCCCACTCCTGAAATGTGAATACATAAATAAAATCCAGAAATCTAATAAGATGTATGTGTTGCTGAATATAGTAAGATTATTTCATAATCTTAGAAATTATCATCTGGTTAGGCTGTTTTGGTATTTTGGTAGCATATTTAATAATGTTGATACGTTAATTTTAATGTATGTCTAGGTGGATCTCATTGTTTCATATTTGTACCCACTGTTTGTCATTTTATGTGAGGTGGTTTCTCCCCCCCAAGCTCTGCCCCATCTCCATGATTTTGTTGTCTTGTCCTGTTACAATCTTTGGCCTGTGTTGAAAATTTCTGTTTCCTCCCACCAACCTCTGTGCATGCCACAACACACACAAATTGTACCCTCACAGCTCTTGTGAAGGAGGATGATCTGCAGTTAATAATCAACTGTTGGGCATTGTTGGTATCCAAGGATGGTTTTATTTATGAGAAAGAACCTGAAAGAACCTGTTGGCAATTAGACTGCCTCTGCATTCATATTACCTTTTCTTTATTAACATCAGCTGTTGAGTTAACATGTCTTGTAAGAGAAACCAGACAGAAATGGAAGGGCCACAGTTAGATATGTTTATTTAAAAAATAAATTTTGATTATGATAACATTTGGGGTAGAATCCTGGGCACATTTTTTTAAACTGTATTTTAGTTCTAAAGATGGAAGAGGTTAAACTCCTAAAATAAAACAAAGGATTGTTGAGGCAGTATGATTGATTGATTGCATGCTCAGTGTAGCATTAGATTATTACACGAATGCATAAATTTTTATTTTCTCAATTTCTGTGTTGCACACTACTGTAGCTATGAAAGTTGTGTCTTTGTGCCCACAGCCTGAAAAATATTAGGTGGAATGACTTCTAAAAAATAAAAAAATAATAATAACAGATCTAAGGAAAATGTGGAAGCTAGTCCAAATCTTTGGGGTCCCTTTTAATTTTTTTTTGTTATTGCTAGACAAATTTAGTTCTGCTTATGGCAGTTAGAACTTTAAGTCATAGATTAGTAATAGAATAAAATAAGGGTAGATTGACATGGTGTCAGTGCACATTTTAGGATGAGGCTAAAATTGTACCAAATTGTTACCTATTTAATCTATTTTTATTTTAAAAGTTTACCAGTATTTTTAAATCTATGAAGTGGCATTAAATATTCACAGATTAAATAGGTAGTTACCTTACTGGTGACATGTTACAATTTATTAAAAATAAAAAAAATGAAAATTGTGCTGACATAATATATGGAGCTCAGAAGCTACTGCAGCCATACCATTTAGACCAAGTAGGTAATAATGTCATCTCCAAGGCTCTCTGGAACCTAGGCTGGTTGACTGACCCAGATTTTTTTTTTTACTTCACTCTTCCTTACTTAACCTCTAGGCTATTAAGATTTTAAGTGTTACTAGGAATAAAGTATTCGTTCATAAATTGAGTAGGAATCTGACTGGGCCATATGGGAAGACATGTAATTTTAGACAAGCAACGTTCTGGGTAAATGTAGCTTTCCTCTTAGAGGTAGCGTATCATGAAAAGGAAAATAAATAAAAGGAAAATTAAAAGGCTGGAAGTTTGCAGAGTAACTGAGCAACAAGGGAGAAGTAGACGTATCCCTCTTTATGAAACAACTATGTGCCAGGCAAGAGAGAAAGTTTTTTTGTGTGGAATATCTTACTTTTTCTGAAAACACGTATTAGGAATGTTTTTCTATGGAAAATAGTTACCCAAGGAATTGAGTTGAGTATATTTTGTGAATATAATTTTAAAATTTAATCTTTTACAGATAGAGTGACCATATGTCTTGGTTTCCCAGGATAGTCCTTGTTTCTACCTACTGCATAATTAATACTAGCACTTCTTTCTCAAAAATGTTCCAGTTTGGACCATAAATTATATGCTCACCCTAATTATAGAGCATCCTGCAACTTTTTGTCACTACATAGCAACCCATTTATTTGTCTTTTATGGAGTTCTTCTGATTCTCTCTGCTAGGATTTATCTGTTGGCCTCTCTGAAACCTCCCCCTTCCTTGACCCCCACCTCCCCCACCATTTAACATGAGTGGTTTTTAGAATGCCTTCTCTTTTTCTTTTTAGTTGGTGAGGGAGGGGATAGAAATACATTTGATTCATTTTTCTATTATGAAAAAGTCCAAATACAAAATAGAGGATATAGAAAAGGGGACTCCCTTTGGATTTTATTTAAACCATTCCATTTGATCAAGATAAGGTCCATACCTTGCTCTTGGTTGATAAATTTGAGTCTTTCTAATTTATGTGTTCTCTTGTTCTTTATATTTTCATATAATGATATCTGTTTAAGGAATTTATCATTGTGTAAAATTTTTACTCTTTGGATATTGGAGGTTGCACCTATGTGGTATCAGTTAACACACACTCCCATATTTCATGTGAATAGTGATTGGAACAAGTTCAAGGATACTTTTATAAAACTGTGTACTTCCATTGAGTTACCCAATATCGACCTACCCATGTGATGTTAAGCAGCTACTGCTATTTATTGCCTAGATGAGCCATTCTTAAACTTTACACTCTTAAAAATTAAAGACCTCAAAAATCTTAGAGTGGGTTATATTGAGATTTACTGGATTAGAAGTTAAAACTGAGAAAAATTTTAACTTATTTATCAATTAATTTAAAAATAAGAGGCTTAATAGAAGGCAACCACTTTCTCACAGCTGCTTCTGCATTTAATTTGTGTTTGTTTTGGTTGAAATGTCTGAAGGAAATCTGTCCTCACACAGATAAGTAGTTGAAAAGGGAAAGACTTCACATACTTCTGAAACAATCTCGGAACTTACTTGGTTAAGATGCAGTTTGAATACAAAAGGCAAGATCGGTACCTGTTTTTTCCTCCCCTTACCAGTTTTCTAAATAATAGGTAGGTAACCTAATAATCTCCAAAGGTAATTAATGAAGTGCTGTTATTGTGTATTTGTGGTTTAAAATATATTTATGTGTTTCATTTCTTGCAGTTATTTTTGACATTCCAAGTGTCCCATTTTTGGCTCTTGGCTCTTAAGACCTTTTTACTCATTCTCAGTCGCTTCCTGGCTTGTTTCTTTTTAATTGGTTCCTCGCTTTCTCAGAGTTTGTGGGATTTTTTAACACATTTGCTGCCCCAAATCTAGAATTTCTCATATTTGCAAAACTCTGGTTTCTTTTAGTGAGAAATTACCACAGTCTGGGTGCTGGGAGTATTCTTGCTCTTGGATCGGTCCTTGTTTCTAAACCTTTTCAATGGACAGAATTAAAAAATGGTTTCTGTCTTTTTTCTTTTTCTTTTTTAAATATCAGTTGTTGGTGTTTGATAACTTTTATTTTGAATTGAGCACTACACGAGATTTTAGTAAATCTAATCTTTTCCCCACACCCAAAATTCTAATTTTTGCTAACACCAATGTAATTATAATTATTCTTTGCTTTGTCCCACAGTGCATACACAACAGTTTTAGAATCTCAGAACAATATGATTACTGGAAAGTGAGTTGTTTGTTTTTGCCCTTAAGATATGGTCCTCTAAAAACACGTGGTCAAATTACAGTGTTTTAAAATCATTTGGAATAGTTCTCTCTGTGGTTACACCAACTTGGTACACAGTGAGGTTAATTTTTTTCATTTCACTTTCAGATTTTTCAGGGATTGCTTTTTGTTTTATAATTACATAAAATATGGTTACTTAGTGAAATTTACATCTGTATAGTCAAGAGAAATCTAGCTTCTAGTGTTTTTTACCCTGTTCCTTTCTGTCCTTATATGTACGACTTGACAGATTATTTATGATTATTTAAAGTGATTTTTTTCTTTTTTTTTTTTGTTATGGTACTTTTATTGTAACAGAAGCAGCATTTAAGTTAGTTTACTTACTAAAAGTATCTGCTTCTAGGTTTTTCAATAATTAATGAGTATTTTTAGGCCATGGAGGAGGAACATGGACTTTTCTGTTTTTCTAGTGACCACAGTTTTTGCCTTAGTAACAGTTAAAAAACTTGCTTTCTCAAATAAAAATTATCTCCACATGCTGGATGACTTTCCTCTCCAGTGATTTCAGATACTTAAACCCGACTTAACACTTGGGACACTGGTTCTATAAGTTTTAAATTAAATCTCGTACCTGTTAAATGTTAAATCTATTTTGTTGTATTATAATAGCTTAAAGGAGTGGAACTATCTTAGTTAAGCAATATATATCACATGCTAATATGATATGTTTGTATTATAGACCGAAAAAAATGCCAAATCAGGCTGTCTAATGGTAAAGCAATAATGATTGAAAGTGCAAGGGTTTTGAAATTGAATAGACACAGACCTTCGTTCAGATTCTAGTTTATAGATTTTTTGCTGTAGTTTTTTTTTTGCTTGGACAAGTTTCTTAACTTGGTGAGTTTAATTCTTTGGCTAAATAGGAATAATGTCTTCCTCATAAAGGTGATACGAGCATTACATGAGTTAATGCATGTAAACTGTTGGAAGACACACTGCCTGATACAAAATAAGCATCCAGTAAATGTTAGCTTTTATTTGGAAGTTGCTATTATTGTTATGAACATTTAATAAATTCTTTAAACTCTATCTGCAGCTTACTTAGGGTAGGTAATGCTTATTACATGTTGTGAATATAGCGCTTATTTTCAGGACCCCATTAATGTAGGAAAAGAACCAGCTGTTAAAAAAGTAATAATCAAGGCCTAACTAAAATCTGTTTGAGGCTTGTGGCTTTACAATGTGCCAGTGCTTACTCTATAAATATAATCGCATTTAAAAACTTGATAGGTAAGGGAGCTTTAAGGAAACATTTTCTTTTCAGGTAGCCAAAGTCCTTTTCAGACGTTATTAGAAATTGTTTTATTTGAAATGGCTTTAGGGCACTGTGCATGTTAACCAAAGTTAAAGAAATTTTTTAACTCTAGAATTTTAAGATACATCTGCCTTTTAAGCGCCTTCAGATAAAGCTGTGTAACACCAGATTGCTCATTAGTTCAGGTATTTTGGTTTCTTTTCGTTTTTGTGGCATATAATTGACAAATAATATTGTAATATATGTACAGTGTATAACTTGATGATTTGATATACACTGTGAAAGGATTCCAGCAGTTGAGTTAATTAACTCATTAACCCTTTACATATTTACCCTTTGGGCGGAAGGGTAAGAATCTTTAAGTTCTGTTCTCTTGGCAAATTTCATTTATACAGTACATACAGTATTATCACCTATGTTGTACATTAGATCCCAGACCTTGTTCATCCTTTTTTTAATCCTCACCCAAGGATATATTTATTGATTTTCAAGAGAGAGGAAGGAAGGGGGGCAGAGAGAGAAACATCTCTTGGTTGCCTTCCCTACACACCCCAACTGGGACTGAACCCGTAATCCTTTGGAGTACTGGACGATGCTCCAGTCAAGTGAGCCACCCAGCCAGAGCCCCTGAGTCATGTTTATAATGGAAAGTTGTCCCCTTTTACCAGTCTTTCCTCGTTTTTCCTCCACCCCAGCCCCTGGCAACCACCATTCTGCTGTTTCTATAAATTTGGTAAATTTGATATTATATATATATATATATATATTTTTAAACGACTCCACATATAAGTGATACCATGCAGTATTTGCCTTTCTCTGTCTGGCTTTATTTAGCATAATGCCCCCTGGGTTCATCCATGTTGTCACAAATGGCAGGGTTTCCTGCTTTTTATGGCTGAATAATATTCCATTGTGGGTAAATAGCTAGATACCACATTTTCTTAATCCATTCATCCTTTGACACACGCTTAAAAGTTATCTCTGTACCTTGGCTATTATAAATAGTGCTGCAGTGAACATGGGAATACAGGTATCTCTTCCAGATGGTGATTTTATTTCCTTTAGATATATTCCCCAAAATGGAATTGCTAGATCATATGGTAGTTCTATTTTTTAATTTTGTGAGGAATGTCCATACTCTTTTTCCATGGTGGCTGTACCAGTTTACATTCCCACCAACAGTATACAAGGGTTCCCTTTTCTCCACATCCTCACTAGCATTTGTTATCTCTTGTCTTTTTTGTTATAACCATTCTACCAGGTGTGAGGTGATATCTCATTATGGGTTTGACTTGCATTTCCCTGATAATTAGTGATGAACACCTTTTCAAGGACCAGTTGCTCTTTTTTATGTCTTTTTTGGAAAAATGTTTATTAGGTCCTTTACCCATTTATTAAAAATGAGGGGGCTGTTTTTGTAGTTGAGTTGTATGAGTTCCTTACATTTTTTTTTATTCACTGTATTTTGCTACATATAATGCATGCCCATGTTTTTGTGTGCATTATTCTTGGGATTATTGTGCCCATTATTATACCCATGGTATGTAATCATACCCATGTATTAATATGCATCCTTGCTTTTCCCTCAACAATTTGGGCCCCCAAAAAAGTGTACGTTATACATGGCAAAATAGTGTAGCTCCTTATCAGATACGTGGTTTGCAGATATTTTTCTCCCATTCCATAGGTTGTCTTATTTTGTTGATGGTTTCCTTTGCTGTGCAAAAGCTTTTAGTTTGATATAGTCCCACTCACAAATCCAAAATATCATTAACAAGATCAGTGCAAAGGATCTTATCCCCTATTGTTTTCTTCTAGGGGCTATATGGTTTCAAGTCTTATATTTAAATCTTTAATCTATCTTGAGTTGATTTTTGTGTGGCATAAGGTAGTGGTTTAGTTTCATTCTTTTGCCTTTGGACATTCAGCTTTCCCACCACAGCATATTGAAGAGACTATCATTTCCCCATGGTATACTCTTGGCATCTTTGTCAGAAATTAATTAAGTATATAACATGGATTTATGGGTTTATTTTGGGACTCTCTAGTCTGTTCCATTGATCTGTGTGCCTGTTATGTCAATTCCATATGGTTTTGATTACTATAGCTTTGTAATATAGTTTGAAATCAGAAAGTGTAGTGTTCCAGCTTTTTTCTTTTCAACATTGCTTTGGCTCTTCAGGTTCCATAAAAGAAATTTTAGGATTTTTTTTCTGTTTCTGTGGGAAATGCCATTGGAATTTTGGTTGGGATTGCACTGAATCTGTATAGATTGCTTTGGGTAGTCTGAACATTTTAACAATATTTTTTCAGTCCACAAGCACAGACTATCTTTCCATTCATTTATCTTCATTGTTTTCAGTGTACAGATCTTTCACTTCTTGGTTAAATATATGCCTAAATATTTTATTCTTTTTGATGCTATTGTAAGTGGGATTGCCTTCTTAATTTCTCTTTCCTGTAGTTTGCTGTTAACGTATAAAGAAAGTACCACTGATCTTTGTGTATTGATTCTCTATTCTGCAGCTTTACTGAATTTGCTTAGTCTAATAGGCTTTTTAAATTATTTTTTATTTATTTTTTGAATTTTTAGGGTTTTCTAGATGTAGTACCATGTTATCTGCAAATGGTCTTGTCTTTCTGACCTGCAGGCCTTTTATTTCTTTTTCTTGCTAATTTCTCTGGCGAGGACTTTCAGTACTATTTTGAATAAAAGTGATGAGAGTGGGCATATTACTCTTGTTCCTCATCTTAAAACAAAAGCTTTCAACTATTCACTGTTAAGTGTGGTGTTAGCTGTGGGTTTGTCATAAGCTTGTCAAAGCTGTGGGCTTTGTTATGTTGAAGTACATTCCATCTGTACCTAATTTGTTGAGAGTTTTTGTCATAAAAAATGTTGAATTTTGTCACTTTTTAAAAAAATTATATTTTATTGATTATGCTTTTAGGGTTTTCCTGATTTTCCCCTTTGCCCCCCTCCACACAGCACCCTCCACTCCCTCAGGCAGTCCTCATACCATTGTTCATGTCCATGTGTAAGTTCTTTGGCTACTCCATTTCCTGTACTGTACTTTATATCCCCATGGCTGTTCTGTAACTAGTCTTTGTACTTCTTAATCCCCTCACGTCTTCACCTGTTCCCCCACAACCCCTCCTGTCTGGCAACCATCAAAATACTCTGTATCCATGATTCTGTTTCTGTTCTTATTTGCTTAGTTTGTTTTATAGATTCAGTCGTTGATAGATTTGCATTTTTTGCCATTTTATTGTTCATATATTTGATCTTTTTTTTAAATGTGTCTTTAACATTTCATAGAATAATGGTTTGGTGATGATGAACTCCTTTTTTTTTTTCTTGCCTGGGAAGTTCTTTATCTGCCCTTTGATTCTAAATGGTAGCTTTGCTAGGTAGAGCAATCTTGACTTTTGGTCCCTGCCTTTCATGACTTTGAATATTTCTTGCCACTCCCACGTAGCCTGCAAAGTTTCTTTTGAGAAATCAGCTGACAATCTTATGGGAACTCCTCTGTAGGTAACTAACTAACTTCTTTTCTCTTGCTGCTTTCAAGATTCTCTCTTTAACTTTAATCTTTAACATTTTAATTATGATGTATCTTGGAGTGGGCTTCTTTGCATCCATCATGTTTGGGACTCTGTGCTTCTGGACCTGTTTGTCTGTTTCCTTCACCAAATTAGGGAAGTTTTCTTTCATATATTTTTCAGATGAATTTCCAGTTTCTTGCTCTTTCTCTTCTTCTGGCACCCCTACAATGCAAATGTTGGATGTCTTCAGGTTGTCCCAGAGGCTGCTTATACTGTCCTCTCTCTCTTTTTTTTTTTTCTTGTTCTGATTGGTCGTTTTTTGCTTCCTTATGTTCCAAATCATTGATTTGATCTTGGCTTCATCCACTCTACTGTTGTTTGCCTGTAAATTGTTCTTTATTTCAATTGGTGTAAGCTTTGTTTCTTACTGGACCTTTTTTATGCTGTTGTGGGGCTGTTGAGGTCCTCACTTAAGTTCCTTGAGCATCCTTATAACCAGTGTTTTGAACTCTGCATCTGACAGATTATCTATCTCCATTTCATTTAGCTCTTTCTCTGGAGTTTTTATTTATTCGTTCATTTGGACCATGTGTCTTTGTCGTCACATTTTGGCAGCCTCCCTGCGTTTGTTTCTATGTATTAGGTAGAACTGCTTTGACTCCATTTCCTGGTAGTATTGTCTAATGTAATAGGTGTCCTGTAAGGTCCAGTGGCACAGCCTCCCTTATCACCCATGTGGGGTGCTTGAGGTGCATGCATCCTTAAGTGTGGTCTGAGTGTATCCTATTCTTGTAGTTGAGCCTTGGTTGCTGTTGGCAGATCAGTGGGAGGAGTTTACTCAGGTCAGTCAGCTGGAATGATTGTCGTGACTGCTTAACGACCAACCTCCGCCCTCTATGGAGGATCAGCTGTTCAGGGGCAGGGTGGTGGTACTGCAACGTGGTTGTAACTGCCAGCTGGGTGTGCTGGCCCTGGGAAGGTGGTGGAGGCCAAGGTCAGCACCCACCTATGTTCAGCCCAGGGCCACCCTGCATGAGTTATAAAGCAGTCTGAGATGGCTGCTACTTGTGCTGGGTTTGGAGATTCCCAGCCAAAACGAAGCTGTGAGTCTAGGCTGGCTGCTACTAGTGCTAGGCCTGGGGCTCACTGAGACCAGCTGTTGCTTGTTTGAAAGGATTTAGGAAGTTGTGAAACAGGAGCCAAGACCAGCCATTCATATGGAAAAACATCTTGGGTGAGTCCATAAGTTGGATGGGGCCAAGGCTCTGGGAATCTCCAAGGTGGGTCAAACAGTTTTAGCTAGGTTGATGGAGTCTCAGATATGGCATGCTGGCTCTGTGAAGGGAGGGTTTAGAAAAGGGACACTGGCCTGTGCTCATCTTGATGCCAGACACTTCAATTCTCCTAGTATTGCCACTGTTGCCTTTCAAGCTGCGACCCCGATTATGGAGCTCAGAGGGAGTGAGTCAGAGTAGGTGAGTCTGTGTGTGGGTTCTTTAAGAGAAACTGCTTGAGGCTCCAACAGTTTCTTCCACTGACTCAGTCCCCACTGCTTTTCACAGCCAGAAGTTGTGGGGACTTATCTTCCTGGCAGTGGAACTGTGGACTGTGGAGCCTGGTGTGGGGCTGGGATGGTGCTCCTTGCTCCCGAGGTAGCCCTCCTGAATTTTTATCCACCTCCTGTGGCTGTGGGACCAGCCCATTCTGCATCTGTGCCCCTCCTACCAGGCTGATCGATGTGGTATCTTAATTCTATAGTTGTCAGACTTCCATTTAACTCAATTTCTGATGGTTCTGAGTGATAGTTGTTCTGTATTTTTCGTTGTAATTTTGATGTGGTGGTACAACGAGGAGAGTCTGCTTACGCCTCCATCTTGACCAGAAAAGCAAAATACTTTGCATCTATGTAGATGATCATATGGTTTTTATTCTTCATTTTCTTAATGTGGTACATCACGTTTATTGATTGGGTAGTAGAACCATTTTTGCATCCTAGGAATAAATCTCACTTGATCGTGATGTATGATCCTTTTAACATACTGTTGAGTTCAGTTTGCTAATGTTTTGTTGAGGACTTGCATCTATGTTCATTGGGTATATTGGCCTGTAGTTTTCCGTTTTTGTAGTATTTTTGTTTGGCTTTAGTATAGGGTGTGATACTAATCTCGTGAAAAAGTTTGGAAGTGTTTCCTCTTGGATGTCTTGGAAGTTTTGTTTTTGGCTCATTGGAATTAGAGTGAGATTGGGGAATGCTAAAATGAATTCAGATTGGGTGACAAGTCCTTAGGATTCTAGGATCTTTTCATTATGCCATATTACCTGTCTTATTATTATTATAAAATTTTTATTTATTGACTTTAGAGAGATGATTTGTTTTTTCATTTACTTTTGTATTCATTGCTTGAATCTTTTTTTAAAATCATTCTTTAATTGTTTATTTATTTTAGAGAGGGGGGTCAGAGGGAGAAACCAAGGGAGAAAAACGTCAGTGTGAGAGAGAAGCATTGATTGGTTGCTTCTTGCATGTGTCCCGACCAGAGATCGAACCCACATCCAGGCATGTGACCTGATCAGGAATCGAACTAGCGACCTTTCTCCTTGCAGGACAACACTCGAACAACCAGACTACACCAGTCAGGGCTCGTTGGTTGATTCTTGTAGATGCCCTGACCTGGGATCAGACCTGCAACCTTGGCGAATCAGGAGGACTCTCTTTATCAACTGTGCTACCCAGCCAGATAGATTTAATAAGATCTGCTTTATTAAATAAGATAAATAAGTACTACCTTATTTTAGATATGGACAGTTATAGGAAAGAACAAAATGGTGGGCTAAAGTTATCTTCTCCCTTCCCCACAAAACAAACCAGGAACTAAAATGCACTTTTTTAGAAATAATGTGCTAAAATATTAATGGATGAAATACGTTGTTGGTATTTGCTTTAGAATGGAGGAGAGGTAACAGATGAAACAAGATTGAATGTGAGTTGGTAGTTGTTGAAATGATAAGTAAATGAAGTTCTTTATAAAATTTTACTTTTGTACTTTGAAGTTCTCACAACAAAAATTTTTAAAGTTTAAAATATCTGTAGACTTGGCTGTTGGATCTTGTTACATCAGACTAGTAAACATAACCAGATTTTTCAGTCTCTCCCCATCAGTGCTACTTGCCCTCTGAGCCCCAGTTCTTCTTGTGACTATCACGTACTTCCAGTCAGTGGATTGAGTGGCTATGTAGGTATATAATGACTTTATACTTAAAGGAAATATTAGTATTTTAAAGATTATGGAGTCTATACAGTTCTGGAAAGTATTCCTGGCAGGAAGATTGAGGAAGCCAGTTATAAATTAGCAGGTGTTCAGTATACAATAGATTTCATTTTAGAAGATGGTTGAATTTCTGAAAAGGTATCTTATAAATACCAGATGAGTGCAAAACAATAAACATTTCTCTAAGAAAATTAATAGTACATTTGACTAAGGGTGAAGATTATTCTGTGACAGTTAGCAAATCTTAGCATTAGTGGATTTGGCAAATTACTAACAGGACTCAACCTGTGGATTTCTCTCCACTTCATTCTGTTGGCTTAGACGCAGGAACGTAGCTCCTATTTGCATTCTTTTTCCCTCTTTTTACTTCTTTAATATTGTAACTCTGCATACCAAAAGTTGGATGCTTGTAATGTGTCAGATATCTTGTTAGGTTCTCTTGTGAATGTTTTGTCGCTTAATTCTCAAAATAGTGCTGTGGGATGGTTTACAAATGAACTGAACCAGAGTGATTATACAGCTAGTAATAGAGTGTGAGCCAAGCATTTATGGTTCCAGAATCTTTTCATTATACCCTGTTACCTGTTTTATTTTAAAAGCCTTCCCATCTTCACCAATATAATCTTGCCATTTCCTCTCCTCCTGACTCTGGGTACTTCTCCCCATCTGTAGTTTTGACGTTTTTTTCTTATGATTCTTTGCCTGAAATTAGATAGGACTTCTGGATCTGGATAAAGACGGGAAAAATAGATGGGTTTTTATTGGGTATTATCCCCTACTACAGTGGTTACAGATTTTGATTTTCTTGGTATTTCTTGGTAAAAAAGAGTTAATGGGCCTTTTCCAATCACCCAAACCTTCCTTGTCAGTCAGTCAGTTATGGCTTCTTATATCCAACTCCGGCTGCAGTTCAGGAAAGGGTATAGAGCAAAGGCCTCTGAATCCCTAGAAGTTTTACAGATTTTGTCTGCATTTTTCTGAGGAAAAGGTTCATGGTCCTTATCAAAGTCTAACAAATCTGTGATCACATTTCAAAAAAATTAAGTAGTACAGGCACCCTAGGATTTGGTTCCTGAGAGAGCAAGAAGATACTAGACTGTTGATTCTTCTTGGACCTAAAAAGATGCCTCCTTCTGACCTTTTTAGGTCAAGTTGCAAACCACCACAAAGCCCACTGCAAACGTTCTTGTTTTCTTATTTTAAAAAAATGATCTGTGTTTTCAGTTATTTTTGGAAATTCAAATATTTTGCTACTAAAGATTGAGCCCTACTTAGTTTTATTTGTATTAATTTGGCCTAGGTGTACTCTCGGTTGTGCTTGGTGAATTCAGTGATTTTTTTTCAAAAGAAATTACTTTTTAAATAGGAAGACCTTAATTAATAACATATGGAAGTCAGATAAGACTTTCTGGAGGATTTGTATTTTGGTAGAATACGGAATGGTAACAAGTAGCTCCCAAACATTGGCTCATAAATTAATGTGTTTATATTATAATAAGGTGATAGCCAAGTAAACATTCATTGTAGATCCCCTCAAAGAAGAGATTAGACAGATATTATCTCTTTTGAGCAGTTCACCAAAGCAGCGTTGTTAGGAATTCACATGTGTATTCAAAGTTTGAATCTGCTAGAAAATCAGTAACAAGGTAGTTACACTAAGAATGAATTTTTGAATATTGATACTAGGGCAAATAAAAGTCTGGTGGGTTTTCTTCTTTCTTTAGTGTACAGATGGCAGAAGAGTTGGAATGTAAAACATGAAACAATATTGAGTCTTTAGTGGATTCTTAAATCCTAAATTCATTGAAGACCCATGGGTCGTTTTTTTTTTCGAATTCAGAGATGAGCATGAAGACACCATTGCTTTAATAGGTGCTTTCTTGTGATTTGGCCCAGTAGGTCAAATGAGGGGATACTTTCTTGGGCAGAAATCTTCATTTCCCTTTTCTTCCTTTTTTGTGGGGGGCGGGGGACGGATTCACCCTTAGAAAGTATTATCTGATATATTTACCAGGCTATAAATTTTGTAGTCCTTTAATGGCTGAATAAATAATGTGTTTGTTTTTTTTTTAAGATTTATTTAGTTTTAAAGACGGGAAGGGAGAGAGAAAGAGAGGGAGAGAAACATCGATGTGCGAGAGATATATTGATGGGGTTACCTTGCACACACCCCCAACTGGGGACCTGGCACTCAATCCACTGAGCCACACCAGCCATGGCTAAATAATGTTTTTTAAGGATATATGATGAAAGAATTTTGTACAGAAGTATTGTCAGTTGTCTAATGATTATTCTTGGACACTGGTACTTTGTGGGCCAGGAGCCCGAGTTGCAAAGGATCTGTGTGTGTGTGTATATGTACATGTTTACTGTATTTTCCTAATCGACATAGTAAGATTTTTGCACTTTTTGAGGGTAGAAGTCCAATATCAAGGTGTTGGTGGTGGAAGAATTGGTTTCTCCTAAGGCCTCTCTTCTTGGCTTGCAGGTGGCTGCCTTCATGCTGCAGATATCTTCACATGGTCTGGTCTTTTCTCTGTATGTACACATCCTTAATGTCTCTTTGTGTGTCCAGATTTTCTTTTCATATAAGGACACAGGTCATCACATTGGATTAGAGTCTACTCTAATGGCCTCATTTTAAAAAGTTATATTAATTAAGGTTTATCAAGGCAGGTGTAATTGGCGTACTAGTTTCATGTGTTGTACAACATAATGATTCAGTATTTGTATACGTTGCAAAAGGATTGAGTAAGTCTAGTTAATGTCCGTCACCTTACATGATTACCAAAAATAATTGTTTTCCTATGATGAGAACTTTTAAGATCCACTCTCAGCAGCTTTAAAATATGCAATATAGTATTGTTAACTGTAGTCACCATGGTATATGTTGTATCCCCATGACTTACTTATTTTATGATTGGAAGTTTCTACCTTTTGATCTCCTCCACCACTCCCAACCTGCCCCAAAGTCTTTGCATTTTTAAAAGACTATATTTTTTCCCAAGAAGATTGGGAACCACTACTCTAACGTTATTAGTGGTGGTCTATAAGAGATTTGTCATAATCTGGGGCATAGCACTTTTTTTTTAAGAGACCTTAGTTTTTACAGCCAGAAAAGCAAATATGGTATTCAAAAACAGTAAGATTCAGCATTTAGAAATATTTTACTTAGGAAAAAATAAGTTTGTAAATAGAAGATATCTCAACAAAAGGAAAATAGATAAGTTCTAAGATACTTAGTGTTTTACTCTATTCGGTGCTAAAATTCTGGGCTATACTTAGGGTCAAATTTTAATATGATAGGCAAACCCATAGAGATTATTAAAGGAGAACAAAATAACTGGGAAAGTTTAGCATAGTATATGTTTGTGATTATTTTTTGCAGAAGGATTTGAGGCAGCGTACTATGTCAGTTGTATTCATTAACTAAAATGTGCTGTTTTGTCAGTGTTCTGGGACTAATTTATTATATTTTAATTAATGAATGAGAATTTTGGCCTAAATAGAGCTGGTGTGTTTACCGAAACTGGACCAAAGATGAGCATCTGTGTCAAGGCTTTTAAATCATTTTTTTAATAAAGATCTTCGGAGAAGTATTTACAGTATTTTGATATTTTGTGCGATGGAAACTCTTGAAATTTCTGGGTCTCAGCCAGCTAGTTGGTTCATAGTTGTTCATCTTCTTGGGCTCGCAGGAAAATAATGTACTCACCATTCCAAAGATTTCATTTTACTCAGTAACCTACTATATAAGTAAATACAGGCTAGTTTAATGCATTGGCTAAACACTGTACAGGGGTGGGCAAAAAGTAGGCTTATTGATGATAATAAAGAATTCCGTGTCAAAGTGTTCTTAAATATAGCAAGTAGACTGAAAGAATGTGTAAACAATGACTGGCAATTTGAGCACTTAACAAGATTGTACCTAAGTGCACTGTGCCACTGTGACATTCTTTTGAGTTAATAATGTAATAATCATAACCTGCATGTCTTTTTCTATACAAACACTGTAAACCTACTTTTGCCCACCCCCTGTATATCAAAGTTTAATTTTATTGTTATCAATAGTTTTGTAATAGAATGTTGTAGTGGTGTGTATTTGTATTGTCAGTGATGTATGCCCATTTTCCACTAAACTGAATCTGAAGATACACGTGCTTTGTGGTACAAATAGGAATCATCCATAACATTTCCCAAATGTTTTTGTCCTGTGATACTCACCATCATTACAGAATTATTTTTTAACTGGGAAGTGTGCCTCAGTTGAGTAGGGTGAGCCTTTTTACTCTATTACCACTCTGAGATTCCCCTACTACTCTAAAAAATTGCTCACTAAAAATAAGGAGACCAGCTGGTCACAACTTCATATATGAGCCATTGGTTTTATGATATAATCTGTCTTTATATTAATACACAGGTTTAATAGAGTATCACCCTTTACCTGCTTTGGGGTGTTTTTTTTTCCTTCTGAGTTTTGTCTGTTTATTGACATATAGTATACGTAGGACTGTTGTGTCACAACTGTGGGTCGTGGGTATACTTGCATATAGCTCTGCTATAAGAAGATTTTTGCATTCCCAATAACAAAATTTTATTATCAACCAATTCATGTCAAAAAATTAATTGCTTAAAATGATTTTTTTCTTACGGCATTTTTAATAGCCATAAGTGTATAATTGTAAAATGTAAACATTACCAAGCATTAAGTTCTTTATCCGTCTTAATTTTTATAAAAAAATGATGGCATTTCTTTACCACCTATCATTGTAAGCAGACCCCTCTCGCCCATTTTTATGATAAAAAGGGACAGCTTTGCTCAGCAGATGTGATATGTACAACTGGTATTTCTGGAATTTGCTGAAACATAATCCTGTGGAAAAGTAGAAGTTACAGATAAAATAGCCATGAGTTGATTGTTGATTAAAGCTGGGTAGGGTTCTTGAGTTAATTATAGGGTTTTCTCTGCTTTTGTATTTGTTTGAAATTGTTCACAATAGTTTCCTTAAAGATGCAAAAAATTAGCATACCACTCAGGAGAAATGCTGTGAACAAATTTTTGAAGGAGAGGAAACAGTTTAACAGCTAATTAACAAGGAAAGTTTTACTCCATTCATGCAGTGGAGTTTGAACTAACCCAACAGGCCTTAGGGAGCCAGTATAGATTCCTAAGAGGGCAATGATAATGATCAAAATTCTGCTCCAGAAGAGTTAATGTCGTAAAAGAACAAAGAATAGATTAGAGGGTTTAGAGCCCAGAGGGAATGAGACCAGTTCATTGCTATATTGCAACCTTGAAATCATAACATGTCTAGTGTTGGTGAATGGATGGATAAAAGACAATCTGTGAAACATTTCAAAGGAGAAAGAATTCTCTCTGCATCCAGACTCTTAGTCAAGTGCTGGTGCCAGCACAGCAAAAGAGGTTTTTGCCTCAATTCTTCAGGGCTTAGGTTTGGACCATGTGGTCATCTGTTGTCATAATGGAGTATACCAAATGAATTTGTAGCTACAGTTCAAGTTTAGTCAGTATTTTGGCTTTTTAGTAAATCTGTATTGACAAACTTATTATAGCTTCAAAGTTTCTTTCCAAGGGTAATTTAAAATGAAGGCATCATTTTATACTACTGAGGCACAACTGCTAAAACAGTTTTGATAACCTGTTTGAAACCGAAGAGCTCAGATCTTCTAGGTTACTTGCATTTTTTAAGTCAGAATCCTACAGATGCCAGCTAGATTACAGATGGCCAGCATAATTTGTTTTTCATTACTGGAAGAAGAAATTTAGAGCTTAGTGCATTCTATTAAAATGTTCTCTCATGGGACAACTCTTAAGAAAATACTTTGGTTCTGAAATAGCTCTTCATCTAGGTTTTATTTTGAAAATCCCAGCGCAAATTTAGTGACAAAGAGCTGAAATTTCCTCTGTCTACTATATAGAATTTTAGAGGATAACAGCACATCAGTCTTAAAAGTGTATCACAGAATTGGTGAGAATTTACAGTTAACTTTCATTTTAGGGTTTTCTTTTAGAATGTAGCCTTCTAAGAAAAGGGCTTCTGAGGAAAGAATTGAAATTATTATAAAACTTATGTGAAAATGTATCCTTTCCACTATGTTTGTGGAAGTATAAAATGGCTTTTACTTTCTGGGAGGTGATCTGGCATCACTAACAAATATGCTCATGCCATTCTAGCAGTTCCACTTCTAGGAATGTGTCCTAAGGGAAATGTTTGTGCACATGTATAAACAAAGGCATATCTACATACCATTCAGTGCAGTGTTGAGTATGTTGTGGAAAATCAGCAACAATTTAAACACCCACCAGCAGAAAACTGACAAATTATAGTATATCCATGGGATGGAGAACTGTGCCATCATTTAAGATTAAGAAATAAATTTGTACATCTCCTTTGCATATAGAAAGATATTTAAAACTTACTGCTAAAAGAACAAAGCAGATTACAGAACAGTAGGATTACTTTTATCTTTGAATATCTTTGGGAAATGAAATTGTAAGAATTTCACTTCTTTATGCTTTTGTAATGTTTGCATAATTTTTACAAGCATTTTTAAAATAATAAGAATAAAGATACATCTTTTGGGAGGGGAGGTAAGAGGAATCCTGTTGTGCGTATCAGAATTATTACAGTTTAAATTCCTTTACTGCTATGTACTTAACCACCTGGTCTGCCAAATAATTACAGAACATGTATGGTCACATTCTGTTCATCTATATTTTGCAGGTTCTTCCTGCCCATTGTCCTTCGCTCTTAATAGAATTTTTCATGAGACCATTCAATAAGTTTAGTCTAAATAGTTTGAGAGATTTATAAAAGAATCTGTTTTAATAAGAGACTCCTTTGTGTCACAGGTAAATTGATGGGGTGGTTTGGGGGTTTTCTTTCTTTGGGGGAATTGCGTTTTATCTTCACAATGACTCATTAATTGTAAAGGCATACTTAGGGTTTGGTTTTCTTTTACCCTTCATGGTTGTGCAAATACAATACTTGGCACATAGGCAAAACTAAAGAGTTCGCAAATTGCCAACCCTCTCTTTGGATAAGAGAAACACCTTAAAATAGCACGTAACATAGCTTTTATACACAGTAGTTATTTCATGTTTGGAGGGAGGGAGAGAGTGAGGGAGGGGAGGGGAGGAAAGGGAAGGGAAGGGGAAAGGAAAAAGGAAAGGAAAGGAAAGAAACTGGCAAATCTAGATAATATAAATCCCAAGAGAGCCAGGAATTCTAATCAGGACTTGGTTTGTCTAACATAGCACCAATAATTGGCGCTTAATTTAAAAGTCTTTTTGTTTTAATTCAGATGTTGCTGTCAAAGTAAGTAGTAATTACTTTAATAAATAGAAGCTGTACATTAAATCCTAATTTTTTTTCTGAACTCCACCAGTATATGTACATGATTTCTTACAGTTAATATATTTGTATCTGTTTCTTCATCTGTAAAGTAGTGAATTAGACTTTAATCTTAAAACTCTGAATTTTTTTATCAACTGGAGAAATTTTACCTGAATACAGAAAGTGTAACAGGTATTGATGCCTCATAAATGTGCGTAACCCACTTTGTCTGGAGTAAGTAAACCTGGTTCACATTTCAGGGTTTGGAACTGGTCTGGACAGAGGAGACAAACATAGAGGTATGAGAGTTTGTTTTTTATGTGGTCTGGTACATGTTTGTAAAGCACGTGCTGAGGCTCCAAACACAGTAGGACAGAACCTTCACAAAGTCTTGAATATAGCCTTTTATAGAAGTAAATGAAAGTTCGTGTCATCTTCATTTGATACTTAGAAGCCTAAAATTTTTCTAATTTCTGTTAAGATTAGCCTGTGCATCCTTGGTTAGTTTAGCAGTAAATATGTATTTATCATTGTTTAAGTTATAAATAAAATATTTTTTCTACAGTGTAAACTTACAATAATTTAGGATTATAGTATGTGTTTGTGTTTATTATTTGTGTAAATAATGAAACATTGTTGAAGAAGAGTAAAAATCATTTTTAGCCACTTTAAGGCTGTTAGTAGCAGAGCTCCTTTTTCTTTACATAATATTTAAAGGTTCCGAAGAGCCATTTAAGCTCTAATTTGCTACAAATGGTAGTCCATACCCACCTGAGTCAGCAGGACAGATACTGTTCTTTCTATTATGTAGGTGAGAAAACTGAGACTTTGAGCCCTGTCTGGTGTGGCTCAGTGGATTGGGTGCCGGCCTGCAAACCAAAACGTTGCTGGTTCAGTTCCCAGTCAGGACACATGCCTGGGTTGCTGGCCAGGTCCCCAGTTAGGGGCATGTGAGAGGCAACCAATCAGTGTATCTCTCATACATTGATGTTTCTTCCCTCTCTTTCTCCCCCCCTTCTTCTCTCTCTAAAAGTAAATAAATAAAATCAAAGAAAGAGAGAGAGAAAGGAAGAAAACTAAACTAAACTGAGACTTCGAGACATTGCATGAATTACAGAAGCCAGTGACAGGATTCATAGAAATTTGGAGCAGGAAAAAGCCTAATGAAAATTTTACTTTGAGGAATATAAGGTTCATCTATTAAGAGTGATTCTTCTGACATCATCAGACTTACTAAGTTGTAGGCCAGAATTCAAATTTCCTAGCTCCTAATAGTACCTTTTTTTTTTTTAAGGCAAAAAGCTATGTTACAGTACAACAGCAGTTGTTGCCTCAGTATTTTAATTTAGGTTGGAGATGGAAAATAAGCATATGATGCAGCTGCCACATTAGTTCTCAAACAAGTTGGTGATGTAATAGATAAAATTCATTCATATATGTATTGCATTTTCTGTGATTTAAAAATTAAATTAAGGATAATAATCATACCAAAAAACCTGGTTTTTGTGTGGTTTTTTTTTGCCATCTCCTTTTTACCATTTTGTAAAGTCATTCAAAAGAAGGAAATTAAAGCATAGAAGTTTAAGAATAAAATCAACTTACATATATAATAAAATTTGAATAATTAGTGGGTTCAGAAATTGAATCTTTAAATTAATGACTATTTTTTAATCCTAGTTAAATTTTTTTCTGACACTTTTTCTCTTCTCCTTAACTGAGTTAAATTTATTCATTTATTGGCCTACTAAAGAACTTTTTTGGTTGCAGAGTTATATTCTGTATGTCTGTTAATTTTCATTATTTAGTAGTTTAAATATAGAGGTAAGTTGGACTGAATATATGGATTTCAGGATATATTTTTGATGCTTGTTCCTAGTCAGTGTCAACCTGAGGATTGTTGCTTAAGGAAAGAAATTGGTTAATTGTGGTTAGTTGGAGTTTAGAGAACTGAGGTTTGTTGTATGCAGAGCCTTTCAGTTGTGTGGGGGGGAGGAATCCTAATAATTTTGTAACAATACTATGTGAACAACCTGATACCAAAACTCTGAAAAAGAAACAAGGCCTAGGAGATGAAGAATCTAGGGAGGATTTTTAAATTGAGGATATTTTTAAGATAGATCTAAATTAATAAGTCATGGCTAATAGGATGAAAATAGTTATTAATCCTCTTATAGGATCTAAAGTAATATCGTCACCCTTGAGAAAAGTAGACATTGCAGTATGATATTACTCAATCTGCTTTTTAAGTCAACCTAAGCAAGAAGAAGAGATTTTCTCTTTTTCTTTCAGATATGACTATTTTTAACATAGAGTTTCATATAATTTCAAAAGTGTCTATAAAATATACCTTTCTGGCCCTGGATTAGTGAGTGTGCATATTTGTCCTTACTTTGAAATCTCCTAATGGGCCCCAGATTCCAGAGTGGTTTTCATATTTAGGGAAGCCATTACCTCCCAGAAGGTTTTCTTAGGAGAGTGAGGAAAGTAAGTGTAAAATATCAGTGTGCGTACCTTGCTGTTAATATGCTTGGAGAATTATATTCGTAGTAAAAATGGTCTCGGTGTTGTTAAAATTTAATGTTGGATGATAAATGTTGGAAAGCCAAAGGAATCAGAAGACAGGGACATTTTGAGAAAATGACTTGCTCATATATATCTAAATAGTATTTATTTACATGTTTTATCAGAGACCAAAATTGAGGAAGAGCTTTGGCTTTCTTTTGGTTTGTGAAGTTGATCAGAGATTGCTGCTTGGCTGAGTTGCTGTCTGCCTAGGCTGTTAACAATTGTTTCTCTGGCAGCAGATCTTGTTCATCAGGATTGCATCATTTCTGGGAGAATGGCCAAGGTCCACAGCCTCAGTACAAAGACTGTCTGAAGCATATGAGGCCTGTTCTCTTTCTGAAGCGGCATTCCTCTTCCTGCCAGTCCTCTTCACAGGATTACTGAAGCAGACTTGTTCTGAATTTCTTTCATTGGATTGGCTGTTTATTGGACTCTTGTCTCCCAGCTGCTTCCGGCTCACCTGGCTGATGCAATTTCTTTTTCTGAAATCTCTTTTGGAATTGTCCTTAAAACACTGTCTGTCTTCTGAGAGTGACCAGGCAGATCACATGGGGCTTGTGCTTTCAGAAAGTCATATAGAGAAGAGACTGTCAGAATGACAAATACAGAGACTATTGACCATTTCTGAACTCAATTAAAAGGACAGGGGGTAATTATAAACTATTTTTGCAGTGTTCTGTTTAACAGCCTTTGCCCAAGAAACTATGTAAATGGTGACTTTTCAAGAGTACTCAGTATCGGGAGACAGGCTGGTTCTGCTTCTGAATCTGAGAACAATATTAGTGCTCTTAATGGATTCTGATGGATTGTTCTGGAGATAGTCAAATTGAAATAAAATTGATATTTCCCCCCCAGTGTACATTCATACTTTTTTGTCCTTTCTCTTCTGTCATTTCTTATATTTCTTATTTGTTTACTGCTAGAGGAATCTACGTCTGTCTTGGTTTATTTTTCTCTTTCTTGTACTGTTACCTTTATCCTTTTATTTTTATAATTCCCAATATGCTCTTTGTGAATTGTTCCTAAAGAATAGTTCATTTTCCAATTTTTAATAAATTGGCAGTTCATAAAATAGCAACATAAAGTATGTATCTTCTCCTTGGTAACTGAAATAACACAAATGGCTTTTTCACATATATGTTAACAGTTCAGGTGTTAACACCTCTTTCTGGCTAATGTTAAATTTCACTTTTTTCTCCCAAAAGTCTAGGTCACCACCTATTTTTCTTTCCTTTTTTGGAGGATAGAAAGTTGATTAAGGCTTTATTTTTCCACATGTTACTATTATGGAGTTGACCACAAATAGAAATGATTCCCTTTTTGTCAATCTTTTTTCTATAGTAGGACAAGAGGATATAAGTAGGGTGGCGGAGGAGTAATATGAACTTATTGGTGCATGGTGGTAGCTCCTTGTCTGACTGGAGAGTAAATTTGACATTTGGTTAAAGAAAAGCCTCTGGATTTGGGAAGGGGTCAGTGGAAAGGAGAAGCACCTCCTGGGAAAGATAAAAAGAAGGAATCCCTTGGGAAATAGGAGAGAATTCTAATTTGAAGGAATATCCAGTGACATAATAAAATATTTACACTTCTTAAGTCAAAAAGGATAATTTCCCTTTACACCTTTATTTAGGCCTTGCTTTACAGGAAAATAGGATATAATGGTTAACAAAAATATAGTACTAAATGGAACATAGGATGGTAAACAAGGTAGCATATATACAGAGATGAAACAAACATAATTACCATTAAAATGTTATTTCTGTAGAGTTCTGTTCTGTGAGTCCATCGATGTTATTTCTTTCTATACTAATTTGTATCTTAACTTTTTCTAGGTCTTCAGAGCTACTGACAGATAATTTTTTGGGACTTCGTATTCAGAGGTCTATAAAAAGGTGACTGAGCCAAATAATTCTTTTAACTTGTTTTGATTTTTGTATTTTGATGAATGCTAAAATCATTTGGTGAGTTGAGGGTGATCAGAATTTATTCAGCAAATATTTCTTGGACACCGTCTATGTGCTAGGCACTGTTCTGGATATTGGAACTACAGCAGAGGATAAAACTCAAGAATCCCTGTCCTCAGAGAGTTCGTATTCTAGTAGGAATAGGCAAACATATTAACAAGTAAAAAAAATACCTTGAAATTGTTCCACCCAGAGACAGTGTTAATTCTTCTCAGTCTCTCTAGAACACATCTCCAAACTATGATAATTACTAATTGCTATAACTACTAGGCTTAGTAAACTATACTAGGAATTTATTGTCTAGAGTTACAAAACTAGTGTCATTAAAATAAAATATTGCATATAGATGACCTGTTAAAAGGTCTTCAGTTAACATTTTAATAGCTACACTTTGAAGAGTGTTATTTAAGAAAGGAACTGTCCTCAGGGTTATAAGGAATTTGGCTTTACCACCATTTTTTGAATTAAACCCACCCCCCCACCCCCCCACCCCCCAGCATTATAAAAGCATTATTTAGAACAGGATGGCCAAGGTAGTAACCTATGATTGCTTTCATCAGAAGAGTGGAAGAATTGCGTAAAACTGGACAAAAGGAAAATGGAGCAATTCAGTAAAGATAAATTTATAGTTAACTACTTAATGTTTCTTAAAGTTATTTTCAGCTATCCAAATTTTCTGGGGTGGGATTTCATTAAGGAATGTATTAACCATTTATTCACATATTAAAGAGATACTATCTAAAGTAATTTTTTTCATCTTTTCCTTTTAGTATAACTTAAAATTTACTCTCAGGAAAATAACAACCGTCAGTGTAGGTTTATAAGTTGTATTTATCTAGAAGCCTACGATTTTTTATGGGCATATAATAGTATCTGTGACAGGAGTTTTAATGGTGCTAACTTATTTGGTTATTCTTTACTGAAAATGTAATAAATGATTCAAATTACTATATATTGGTCAGGGAAGGTATGGTTATTATTAGACTCTGTTTTCATTATCGAACCAGGCAATTTGGGGGAGGGGGTTATTTTCCTTTTCTTTCTAATTTGATTTATACAGTGATACTAAAATTAGAAAATTGAACCAACAAGCCCCAATATTTAATTTTATGCCCTTTGGGTTTATTTGATGTGTTCTCTCTGCTATCATTTGCAGATTTTATTTCAATTTTCCAGAGACTTTAAGGATGTACTGCTTAAATCTCTGTTTGGATATGTTGTTAGTGAAAGGAAACAGTAATGTGTAAGATGGGCCCAAAGGCAGAAAGTTATTAATCACTTTTATGAGCTGTCAGGAAGCAATAGACAGGAAGATTTGCCCTTTTCATTTTAGTCCCAAGTTTTAGCAATATGTCACCTTCCTTTGAGTGAGAACAGATCTATTGCCACACCCATATTTGGAGAGTCCTAGATCCATTGGTGAGATCAAGCTCTTGTAAAACATAGATGCCAGGGAGGACTGCTCAGTTTATAGCTGTTCTAGGATTTCTAAAACATCACAAACACGTAGTATCTTTATGCATAATACTGCTTTGATTCACTATTCACAGTTATGTTTTTCTACCCACATTAATTTGCTTCAGGTATCAAAATAAGATTCAAGCATTTTGGATTGTCTACCATTTAAAATTTGTATTAGTCTCCTGGATTGACTCAATATCATATACTTTTCATTATTTTTCTAGTATAGTCGTCTGACATTTCTTCCATCTTAATTGTTTTATCATGAATCATTCTATCAGTCATGACTTCTTGTCTCTTTTCTCAGAAATCTTTATTAATACGGGTCTTAACATTGACATTAACTTTCTCCCACATAGAGTGCTTCTTACTTCATCCTTTTAATGGTTATTTTTATGATATAAAACCATTCATGTAAAGTCATACAAAGTACACTTTTTCCCCTTTGCACCACACCTTAAAAATCTCTTACTCTACTTTTGCATTTTTACACTTAAATTGTTTATGGTTCTTTCTGTTCCCAAATTCCAGTGGTTATGGTTGCCAACTCAAGGTATCCTCACTACTTTCCCATACAATATTTTCTGATCTTTATCATGAAACTGTACTTTTTGTGGTTTATTGCTTTTATTCATACCTAGTGGTAGATATTACCTCACAAATATAGTTGTTAAGATAACTGCATCTTCTCCCAAAATTATAGTTAAAATAAAAATGGTTTTAAAAAAGGGAGACTTCTGTGACAAAAGAAGGCAATAAAAAACAGCTATGTCTAATCGAATAGAAACAAATCGATCTCTTAATCATATTTGGAAGAAATAACACCGGCTGCTGTAAAAACTGCAATTGTGGTGAGGGGGTAGGGTTTAAATGAAGGTCTTGAATTGTCAAAAAAAATTAAACTGATATTTCTATTGACCATTCCGTATCTTTAAAGTTGTTAATTAGGTCCTATGTTACTAGAAAATTTTGTTTGATGAGCAGTTGTAGAATGGGGGAAATGTGCTTATTAGTAAGCTGGGTAGACTATTACTTTCTCTTTATTTTAAAAGGAAAAAATTAAAATAGAAATGAAAAGAAAGCATGACTTTTGCTACATCATTAATGCAGTACACAGTAAACAGGGAACAATATGTAGATCCCTGGCTGTACTTGTTTTATATTTACCCCTTTAAAGCCTTATTCAGAAAATGAGGGGGAAAATAGTAGCATTAAGGATAAACTTAGAGATCTGGTTACTAGATATTACTTTCCTTTTCTGTGGCAGGATTCCTCATGTCCATAACATGTTGGTTGAGGCTCTGCAGCTCACCCCCACTCTCCGAGTGGCCAGTCTCCATTAATTGGACCCCGTGATTTCCACTTTCTGCTGTGTTGGACGTCATGAGCATTGCAATCCCTCTGGGAGTCACCACACCAGATACATCCTACTCAGATATGGCTGCTGGATCAGAGTAAGTGCTACTTCCTAGGTAGTAGGTGAATTACCAGCTTGTGCGGAGACAACTTTCTTATGGGCATCTAATAATAAATATGGAGTATCTTCTAAACCCAAACCTAGCCCACTGTAAATGACATTAGACCTTTCCCTTTCTCCCATAGATGCTGGAGGGGGAAAAATAGAAAGGGGAGGAAAAAGAATTGGGGGAGGGTGCTCTGAGTAAATAATTAATAGAATGAAGTGTGCAAAGTAGTGATTACATTTTCATTTGTTTTGATGGGTGGGGTAGATTGAAATAAAGTAGGTGTCACTGCCTGCTTCTGTAGAATTAATGATTATTCTGATGGATGGAGATAAAGAGGAGTTCTCTCCAACTGATTTTCTTTGAAGGCCTCTTCCTATGTACTTCTCATTGTTCTAGAGTAAAGGGGCTGAACCTTTATATGGGCAGGTTACTTAAACTTCCTGACATTTTGGGGTAGAAAACGTGGAAAGCAGTGTCATCTGTTTTTTATAATATTCATTGCCTAGAAAGAGGACCTTCAAAATCAGTGGTACCAAACTTTTTTTTCAGCTAAGAGCAGCTTTAGGAATTGTCGAACAGCCCAATCCCTAAAAATAGACTCTCAATTCTTGAAGAATTTAAATGCCAAATGGCAATGAAGGTAGGCCTTTGTTATAAAACTTTATATATTATTCACAGTTTTAAAAATTTTAGCCTTTTGTATCCCTTCTCTTTAAGTGTCCGAGATTCCCCCTGCTTACAGATTCCCCCTCTTGTCCTTTTACCTCCCTTGTACCCACTCTTCCTTGCTTACAGAAAGGAAGTGGAAGCCCCCTACCTTTCAAGACGAAGTGGCACTACACAAGGATGTGAAAGTCCAGCGAAAGAGACCCAAGGGGCCTAGGGGGCAGCATACCCCCAGAAGCCAAGTCTATTCCAGGCAGTACCAGGGATTAGGGTCTGGGCTGGAAAAATCCTGGTGTTTTGAATATGTTCAGGTCCAGTTCAGACTCTTGATCCCACAGCCACTTCTTGAGTGAGGTGGGTGTTGCTCTAATTCCCCTGTTTCTCTTGCCATTTTCACAGTCCCCTGGGGATTCTTCCCCCTTCAGCAAAGAAAAGCAACTGTACCAGAACTCTGGGTTCAACTGCATCCCTGATTAATAGTGGTTTTCTTCCTTAAAACTGAGAATATTAGTAAAGAGCTTGTATATTTCTTCACAAAGCCACCTAGGACAACTTAACTATTTATTGACTTCCTTAAAAGAGGAAGGCTTAAAATGAAGCTGCCCTAAGCAGCAGTGCATTGTATTCTGGGGTAGTCTACAATTTAAAGCAGTTTTTGGCCTTATTGCCATACAAAAAGGAAGATGGAGGGAGGGTGGGGGATGGGGAAAGGATGGATTGTGTTTCTTCCAGGGCTCCGCCCCCCCATTTTGTTGTGTGTGTGTGTTTGTGTGTGTGTGTGTGTGTGTGTGTGTGTTTGGTTTGTTTTGTTTTGTTTTGGGGGTTTTGGTGTGGTTTTGTTTGTTTGCATGCCAAAAAGATTTAGTTATGCCAATAGCCGAGGTTTCCAATATTATAACTATTTCCCAAATAAGGTGCTTAAAAATCTTCTCGCATTAGTAGATAACTAGTTGTGTAGTGTTGAGATTTTTCTAAAGTCGACCACTAGCTCCTATGTGGATTGACTAGCAAACTATATAGGTAGACAGCATTTAACATTTGTGAGAAATTTCAACAGAGATTAAATCGGCAATTTTGGGGTAAGTAGATAAAGAGCAAAAGCAGTTATTCTTAACACTGGTATTTTTCCCAGAGTATACACACAGATGACTGCTCATAAATGTTGCTAGAGAGTACAGAAGTAATTGCAGGAAGAAAAAATAATTCTGGCTTAAAAATTGGACTGCGGTGTTTATGTTCCTGAGACATTTCATTAACAATCTCTAGACAGATTTTTGATACTGTGGTCATAACTGAATATTGTACAGTTATTTGTTTAATACTTCTAGAAAGCAAGAGAATGTCAGCTAGCTTATATACCATTCTGTTCAATTATTGATATATTTTAATGCTTCACCATGCATATTCTGCTGTCATGCATATTCCACTATTCGGGCACTGGTATGGACGAAATACTCAACCAAGGAAAAGACCTAGATCTTACCTTACGGTTTTTTTAAGCTGATAGCAACATTATACATTATGCATTTTTAATATATTTGTGGGGGTGGGGGGGACTATAAATACAGCAGTGGACGCAAAGATTTTTCTGAATTTACAATCCTACCACAAATGAACTTAAGGCATTTCTAAATAGGTAGTGTTACAGCAGCAGGTTGCATATTGTACTTTGAACACAATTGATGGAGTCTGTCTATTGTAAGCATGGGTTCTATGTATGTGAACAGCTGCCATAGCAGTTCAAGCATAGGGAAGGAAAGGCTGTAGTTAAATTTGCATACAATGTTTGGCTAATAAAGAGATGCAGTTCTAACACTGCAAGTTCTTAATCCCTTTAAAATGTAAAGAGCTGATATATATAGATACAGATGTAGATATATAGATATATATATAGATATATACATAGGAATATTCTAACAAATCCTGTATTTACCTGTTAACTTGTAACTATGTATTGAATCAGTAACCAGTATGGAAATTGCAAAGTTTCCTCATCAAAACATAGGCGCTTAAATTTTAGTGCTTGGCATGCATGGCTATATGGTAAATGCTGTACTTGACTAGAAAGTATTATGCAGTGAGATGGCCTTTTAACATCCAAAACATACATTTTATTTTTATTCCCTAGACTTGCACGTGAAGTGCATATGTTTATATTTTACCCAATTTGGAGATGGGTAAGATACAACCAACATAGCTACATCTCCATGGCCATCTTTTATTTCATATCACTTTCCTTTTTCCTGTCTAAAAATAAATAAATAAATAAACCATCCCTGATAAACAACTGTCCTGTTTCATCCCGTGTGTTCAGTGGTACAAAATCTCTTACATAAAATTAGCACAGTTCTTTGGAATACTTGTTTATCAAGTAAATTAATAATATATGAAATTACTTTCTCTTAACTGCCGATCATAGAAATGAGATTCTGCCTTCGTTTTATTAATGCTTATTTGGACCTTCGGTTTCATTTAAGAAACACCAACTGTTTCCTAATACTCAGAACCGATTGCCCCCTAGTGAGCAAGGTTCAGATCATCTTTTTCTCAAGAATACTGACCTCCATTCTTGATGTATTATCCTCCCCAGTTCCTATCTAGCAGACACTCTTTTAAAGTAATAAAATGCGTGCACCTCACTAACAGAGAATACTTTCCTATGTCCGAAGTTCTTCACCTAGAAGTTACCTTTGCTGTTATAAATAAGATTCCTTCTCACAGTTTTGGAGCAATATAACTGGGTGAGTTGGATACATATACTAGAATTTTCTTTTATCCCTCACTTCTCAGCTGACATTGTGCCACATTGAACCTCACACTTTATTCCTGCCAAGTACTATATATTATGTACTTTCAGGCAGGAAAACATATTACTTGAAGCAAATAGTATGCATTATTTGATGCCCTAAAAGACCCTTTGCTATCTAAGGCTGAGCTATGTGTGGTATCCTTAGAATTCCTAATTTGTGAGTTTCTGTTGTGTTTAATTTAAATGATGTATCTATTATTCAGCTCTGCAAAGTCATACAGTACAGTTATCTTTCAAAATTCCCCCAAACCTCACCAATTAAAGTTCTTTTTTTCCCTAAAATTCAGTTTTTATCCTTTGTCACCTGTGCCTTTTTGTGACCAAGTAAAGGATTACATTAAATTTCTAAATTTGAACGCTTACTAAATTATGCCTGAGCTGTTTATTTTCCACTCAGGGAGAGTACAAAAAGATACTTAAGCTTCTCACTAGGCGTGGTTACTTAAGATCTCGTATAGTTTTATTTAAAGGTAGAATGTTATCCTGGTTTACAAACCAGTTAGGCATAGTGAAAAGAGCACAGGCCTTGGACTCAGGCATTGTTTTAGTTCCTGGCTGTGTTAGTGTGTGACCTTGGCCAAGTCCCATAAACTCTCCACCTAGTTTACCCTTCTGTAAATATGGGGTGCTATTACCATGTTTAGTAGCCATAGAGTAAATGAATGAATATTCATTTACTGGAAAGTAATGGGAAATTCAAAGTGGTAGCAACTACTACTGTTGTATTTGTCACTATATTAACAAAACTTCTGAGTACAGTTTTATTTTGAAGTTCTGTTATATTACCATGCAGCTGTAAAATAATTGTGTCCTTTATATGCTTGCATGTGATTGGTGGATGAGAAGTTATTACTCTAAAGGTATTTGGGGGTTCATCAAGATGAGAGGTATAAATATAAGATGCCATTGTTTTTACCTGTACTTTCTTCAGGGTATCCTGTCTTGGTAGTGAATGGAAGAGGGCCTGGTCCCTGGGGCAGTACAGAAGGCACTTTCATCATCTCACTCACTGCAAATGTCATGTGAGGTTTCATGGAAGTATTAAGAGATCCAATTAAGAAGAATAGTTCTGAGTCTAAAGCAGCCCAGAGTGGCTTCTCTAGGGGAAACTCCCTGCTCAGCTGGTACGTTTGTGTTTGTCATTAGGGACACCTTGTATCCCAGGTGCCTGCCTTGAGACATCTGCCTGTACTGGCCTCGTGTTACACACAAATCCACATTTAATAACACTTCTAGTGTTATTTATAGGCTTAGCTATGTTAATAAAATTGTTTCACTGAGTTCTTTTTCTTATTCTAGTAGCTGGTGGTTGTGGAAAGAGGAGGGGTTAGACTGGGAAGTTAAGTCTTAGTTTAAGGAAAGATTAGGTGTTATGCTATCATGCATTGCTTTTCGCCTTTGTGCAGCCCTGAATCTGTGGAGGCTAGTCCAGCAGTTAATGAGAAGAGCGTGTATTCCACTCATAATTATGGGACCACTCAGAGGCATGGGTGTCGAGGACTGCCTTATGCTGTGAGTATGCATTTGTTTCTCTCCAAAGCAGTGATCTTCCTGGAGTGTAATCCATTCTTATACATTGTGACTTTCTTGCAATGTTTATATGCAGCATGACGAAGTTGCCCCTTTTGCACTTCCCTGCCTCCAGCGGACGTCTAGCCCTGCATCATTGTTCTTGTTTTTATGTCCCAGTTGACCTTGGCATTTTGTTTTATCACTTTCCTGGTTGAAGCCAAAAAACGAAGGGTACTACTTTCTTCTTTCTTTCCATATGTACCATACTTTAGGGGAGAGAGGGGCCAGTGTTTGGACACTGTTGATTTAAAAAATCTTATTTTCAGGATCATAATTACGGAGCCCCTCCTCCTCCGACACCTCCTGCTTCTCCCCCTGTCCAGACGATCATCCCTCGTTCTGACCTGAATGGCCTGCCGTCGCCCGTAGAGGAACGCTGTGGAGACAGCCCGAACTCTGAAGGAGAGACTGTTCCTACCTGGTGTCCTTGTGGTCTTTCTCAGGATGGCTTCCTTCTCAACTGTGACAAGTGCAGGTAAGATCATGTTCCATCTAAGTTCAAGCCTGGGTTGCTGGGATTAGGGTTTCTTATTAGTAGGGAAAAGCTCAAAGTATTCTTTCTTGTGTTTGTTAATGTAGATGATTCCTTAGTGCTCCTTGGCTCGAATTCTCTGCACTAGGTGAGAATTGCTGACAACAAGGAATGAGAGATTGATGTTAAAGCTATTGAATTTGATATGAAATTTAATGTCCTGGAGACTTTTGGTAGGTGGGAGGAGAAGGGGGTAGTGTATGCAGAGACACTTCTCCCATTTTTGCAATAATGTGCTGCATGCTGTTGGAAGGACTACTTTAAGTTTATTTTCCCTCTTTAGGGGAATGAGCAGGGGGAAGGTTATTAGACTTCATCGGCGGAAGCAGGACAACATATCAGGTAAGCAGAAGATGGATTTTGCCCCTATTTTGACATATAATATTTTGTATTTTAAATATTTGTCTAAACCCCTCCTATATTAGTTCCCATGGTCCCTAGCTCCTTTCATGGAAAGAGACAGAAGTCCTCTCAAGACTACTGTGTAATTCTCTTATTGTAAATTAAATGTATCCATAAACAACATTTAGCCCTGTAGCAATCAAAATATTTCTAGCGAGCACAGAAAATCTGATGCTTTTTACATGTTACATATTGAAGTAATGGAGCTTTGGGACTGAATATAAGGGGAGACATATATACAATGTAGTTTATGTGCTTATTATTGCCAATGATACCAAAGAATCTTGTTTTCATATAGAAGATGAGTATTTATGTTATTTTACAGATTATCGATAGAGTTCCTGTATTTTGCCATGTATAGTGCGCACCGACCTTTTTTTGTGTGCAATAATACATAGAATTATTGTGCCCATGGTGTGTAGTCATCATACCCATGTATAATGCACATCCTTATATTTCCCTCAAAAATTGGGGCAAAAAAAGTGCATGTTATACACAGGAAAATATGGTGACAGAAGTAATTACCTACTGGATATGGAATAGATCTAATGGAATAAGCTGTTTTTAATGCACTTTTAAATCTGTTTATACAATGTAAACTATAACCTTTTTTCAGGTGGGGATAGCAGTGCAACAGAAAGCTGGGATGAGGAGCTTTCTCCTTCCACTGTGTTGTATACAGCAACACAGCACACACCTACTAGCATCACCTTAACTGTTAGAAGAACTAAACCCAAGAAGAGGAAAAAGAGTCCAGAAAAGGGTCGTGCAGCACCAAAGACAAAGAAAATCAAGGTATGGAGGGTAAAAGTATCTTAAGTAGAAATATGTCTAAAATAGCTCTAATTTTGGACCAAGAGTGCACCAAAATTCTTTTAAGAAGTTTGATTCAGATGTTTGAAGAGCCACTTTTGCTCTGCTTGCAAAAATCGGCTAATCTGTGTTGTGAACATGTAGACCAACCTCTCTTCTGCCACTCCATATCATCACAACTGGCACAGTTTCTTCTCCAAGCCCCATCCCAGGTATGAAATCCCGGCCCCACCTGGCACAAGCCCATAGGCGTTACAACAACCTCCAGTCTAGGCTTCCACTGTTCCTTACAGTACCTCCCTGCCTCCTCAGCCCAAAGCAGTCAGAAATTCTTGTCCTGGTACATGCCCGGCTCATGTCATTGGGTTTTTGTTTTTTGTTTTTTTTGTTTTTTTTTTCCTTGTTTCAAAAAAAAATTAGGAAACATCTCTTGAATGGTCTAGGCTTCCTCAGTGTTGTGGTCACTTTCCTGTATTCTCAACTAAAATGTCTCCAGGAGAAACCTCTTCTGTTTTGTGTTCTTTCTTCCCCATCAGGGCAACTTTGTTGCTCCTAGGTGACTTGCCCATCCCTTGTTAAGGGGATTGGTCTTTGTTTCCTTCTTAATTTCAAAATTGGTAAATCTGCCACCTTAACATTTTAATTTGCTTTTTCTTTTAGTGTCAGGGGTACATATAGGATTTAAGTGATGCATGCTCTTCCCTGTTAATTACCTCGTTTCACAATGGGATGTACTGGAATTAGCCACAGAGTTCACTGGCCTTGAGCTACCCCTACTCTTGAAAACAGTGTGGGGATTTCAATTGTATTTGTTACCTAGAGAAAGGGGGACAGACTAGAACACTAATTCTTGCCTTAGTTTTAGTCTCAGATAGGTATAACTGTCATTCTTGGTACCAAGTTTTGTTTTGTTCTACTTGTTTTCCTCTTTGGGATAGGCATTTCGAGAGGGATCCCGGAAGTCCTTGCGGATGAAGGTAAGGGGTATTCTTCCCTGATGCTGTGTTTACTTCACTGTGATCTTGCATTTTGGTCAGCTTCTTTCCTGAGATTGATGGTCTGGGAATCTTGGATTCTGCTTTTCATTAGTTTGTAATTGTTGCCATTCGGTTTTCATAGAGCCTTTCTCCAAAATAGATTTTCTTGGCCATTTTCTGAAATATTTTCCCTTCGTGTAATTAAGACTTCATGTGTTGGTTTTTCATTTGCTGCTTTTCTGGGGGCGACATTTTGCAAAACAAAATGAGGCTGATGTGTTCCGTCGTTGTGATTAGCCTCAACCTCAGGACTGAGGGTTTTCTGGTGATAGAGCATCTCTTATGTACCCACCCCAGCACCATGTGGGCTTTAATCACCATTTGGAAGGATAATTTTCATCAGTATAAAAGTAGTGTTTATGGATAGGAATTACTCTTACTGGAATTACATTTGCAGTGTTTTCTCCTGGCATATCTATTGGTATAGAAGATTTTGATGATGCTAATGTGTTTCTTTTCTGTGGTTATCAAATAGAAGAGCTTATGAGTCATGATTTTGGATAGCAGTTGGAGAATAGAGAAATTACGTGCAATAAACTTTAAGGTACTGGGTGATGAAAACAAAGTTTGCCCAAAGCAGACCTGATTATACTGCCTGATATCTTCCTTTACCTACATATATATAGGATGGCAACATATCTCCCAAATAATTACGTAGGACTTCAAAACATTTAATTATAATTAAGGTCTACTTTAATTTTGTAAGTATTCATATCCCTAAATGTATAAATTATATAAAATCAGGATCTTTCCTGTTGACAGTTATATGGGGAAAACATTAAAATCTTTTAGTGAGGATAAGCTTTATTATGGCTGATGTTAACAAAGATCACAGGTGGCGCTTCACCTAAAATTTGAGGGCTTTGCCTTGCATATAACTGTAAACAGACTTGTACAGATCTGTAAAAGAGATGGGGAGAGGATTTAGAGCCCAAGAACATCAGAGTCCTGAGATGCCTCAGAACACAACTTAATTATCTCCTGTACGGGGCCAACTTTGCTTTAACTGCCCCTTTACCTTTGCCTCCTTTGCTTACAGTGGATCTGTCCCTGGTCCCAAATGTTAAACCCTTTTCTGTTTTACCAGCTGTTGTAAAGTGCCTTTAGGGGCTTGAAATGTTTTGAAAGCTACCAGAAAACTACATGTAAACCCCAAATATTGCTTGCTATTTTGAATTGTTGACAGTCCCATAAACATGTTAAAATTAAGACAATAAAAAAAAATACTGGTCGGTTTATTTTAATTCTCATATCAGAATTTTGAGTTGAGTTACCAATTTTGTACTTAGAATTCATTATTAGTAAGAACTCCACCAAAGATCTGAGTGAGAACTATAAGAATTGAAAAAGAGTTATCATTTGGATTTTTAATCCCAAAGTCAGGAGCTTCACTACTTGGAGACTACTCAGAATTTCTCAACCTTGACACCATTGACATTTTGAAGCAAGAAATTCTTGGGCTGTTGCGGGAACCCGTTTTTTGCATTGTAGGCAATTTAGCAGCGTCTCTGGCCTCTACCTACTGGGTACCAGTAACACAGGTGTGATATTCAAAAATGACTTCAGATATTATCAAATGTCTCCTTATGGGCAAATTACCTCTGGTTGAGAACCACTGTTCTAAACCCACTAAGATGAGTGTTCAATACCCAGAAGAATGGGACAGCAGAATAGAGTTGTATTAATGAATAGCCTATAATACTGTGGCAGAGGCTTCCAATGTACATTAAGTTTAACAAGTCAAAAGTTTAATGATCCCTACTGGTTGCTTAAATTTGGGAATAATGTCATAATCCTCAGTCTTATAAGTAAGTCTTATAAGCAAGCACACTTAGTCTCAAGTTTTGCACTTTTCTTTTGCTCAGCTGTTACTGACATGTCATGCAAATGATATTCTGTTCTCAGTGTGTTGGCCTTAGATCCTGTTTGTTCAGTCTTTTGGACTCTAGTGAGAAATGTGGAAAACAATAGTATTAATTTTTTCATTTCCTGTTTTATGGAGAAAGGATAGTAGACAACAGTCAGTTAAAACCAGTGCCACAAGAATGAAAAAAAACAATTGTTGTAATAGGTATAAATGTTTTCTGTATCATTTATGGAGTGTATATTTAATTTTCTTATGCCTATTTTTGCAAGTTTAGTATGGACATGACTTGTAAGTAGCTTTGGTACTATACCGCCTTTTCCTTCTAGTCATCACTAGTATGACATCATCACTGTCCGTGTTTTGTTTTCTGATGGCACCTTAAGTCTTGAGCATCATGGAGGAGAACATGTGTCAGACTTAAGCTCTGTCTCTGTAGTTCAAACACATATAAAACTGTTTGTCTAGGATGATGTTTCTGTGATATAGTAATCTTTTCTCAGCACTGTCACCACAGAGAGCAGTGGTTTTCCTAAAGAAGTATAGCAAAGGTACCTCTCAGCATTTTCCACACTCTGCCTACCCTTCCCCACCCCTCACCTTACCTTTTCAGGGTGTGGCTGTTTCAACTGTTGAAAAATAGTGTTAGATACACTCCAGAATGATAACTTTTTCGATGGGAAGTGAGATGATTAATTATTTATTTTGGGTCACATGTATATTTAGAATGAACATGTATTAATTGTATAAAAACATTCTCCTGGGGAGAAGTAAAATAATACCAGTTTGGGCTGGCACAGTAATGCAGATGTTCAAGAAGTATTGAAATCTAAGGAATGTGATATTTCGGGGGTCTCTTGTTCATTTTCATGAAAATTTTCTTGTTAACTTGATATCATTCTTCTAATAACAAAATTGATTTTTGTGACTTAAAAATGATTATAAAATCACAGTGATGGGATGGAACTATGATCCAGATTAATTTCTTACTTTAGAAATGAGGAAACTGAACTTTTCTATGTTATTCAAGGCTTCCCTGCTCATTGGTAATGAAACCATGGTAGAAACCAGATTCCCTGACTCCCAAGCTATTACTCTTTTATGCCACACCAACTGCCAGGCAAAAACAAATTTTCTTTGAGACTCAGTCTCTTTCCTCCCCTTCCCATTTTTATTCATGGACTCTGCTAACCTACCTAACCTTTGTTCTCTACAGAATTCTCCTTCTGAAGCACAGAATTTAGATGAGAATACAACTGAGGGATGGGAAAATCGGATAAGACTGTGGACTGATCAGTATGAAGAAGCTTTCACTAATCAGTACAGTGCAGATGTACAGAACGCCCTTGAACAACATCTACATTCTAACAAGGAATTTGTGGGCAAACCTGCTATTTTAGACACTATCAATAAGACTGAATTGGCCTGTAATAATACAGTTATTGGTTCCCAAATGCAGGTAAGGATCAAAGAATTAATGACTCTTAAGTAAGAAGTTGATTTTTAGGAACACAGGAAGGAGGCGTATATTGGAATTGCCCTATGAAATGTACAAGGACTTTAGAATAACAAATTAGCTACCTACTGAGCATCTTTAATCAAAGCAGGCTATAGTAACTGGAAACTATCCAGATACATATTTTTAAACTCAGTTTATTAAGTAAAAACAGATAAGATAGGAAATTTTATACAGCCTCAGTAGAAATTATTGAGAGTCATGGAAAGCTAGGCTTGTTTTTTCCTCATTCTTATATTAGACATAGACTACTAAAATCTTAATCACATATTTTGCTTGGATCTTTTCTTGTCTTGGTTGAGGGGGAGGGTGATAAGTTCACTACATGGAGTCTGTTTCCTAGAAATACTGACCTTTTATTAAATCAAAAATTTCTGATCATTGACTTAAACAATATATACAGATTCCTCAGGAAATATTTTTAGTGTCTACTAAGCTGCTTTTGCAATTGTCTAATGTTAATATTCTGGTTTTGTTCAGCTACAGTTGGGAAGAGTCACTCGTGTTCAAAAGCACCGGAAGATCCTGAGGGCTGCAAGAGATTTGGCTTTGGATACTCTTATAATAGAGTATCGAGGGAAAGTCATGTTACGACAGCAGTTTGAGGTCAATGGGCATTTCTTCAAAAAGTAAGAATATCATTTATTGAGCAGTGAGGGCTAAAGAGGGCCTGGCTGAGCAGTATGGCTATAAAACCATCCTGGTTGATAGACTACTCTCTTGGGGGGGAAATTACAGCTCAAATAAACTCATTTCTATCTACATTGCTAGAAAACTGCAAATAAATCTGCAAATTGTTTAATGTATAAAGTGGTGATAACTCCAAGCCAAGCATTCCTTGTTTTGTGCTTATTCTTTAATCAAAAGCAGACAAGCATGTGATATTTTCCAAGTTTAGGAATTGCAAAAGACTGCTGGTTCTTCTGTCAGCATATGCTTCATATTTGAAGTCATGGGGTGGCCTTTTTATTTGTATTGAGAATTACAGGAATTTTAATTATATCCCTAGACCATATCCCTTTGTGCTCTTCTACTCAAAATTCAATGGTGTAGAGATGTGTGTGGATGCACGTACTTTCGGTAATGATGCTCGGTTCATCAGAAGATCATGTACACCAAATGCAGAGGTAAGATTTCTGTGTAGCAACTTATCTTTGAATGGAATCACCAAAGAACAAGACTACTGAAGAAGCAATCTGAAAACTTCACCCTAATTAAGGTCTGTAGATCATGGTTATGATCTTCATTGTGAGAGAAACAAAAAACAAAACTGATGATTTTATTCTAACAGGATGGAGGCAAGGAATAGATTTTCTTTAGTGAGGGAAAGCATTCACTGAAGAGAAAGAGCTACACTGGATAAGAAGGAAAAGGGATAATATAATAAAGAAGTTGCCATATGATGTTGTAGACTATGTCATTGGGCCAGACTAAGTTGTGTGGTTACAGTTTTTTTAGATTTTGGTTAATAGTGCTATAAAAGAGACTCTAGACATTTTTAGAATTGATTTCTCAGTGCAACCATATCAAATGAAGTAAGAAAATTACAGAGCTTTTCCTACAGGCTAAGTAAGAAATTTTAATTCTCTGAAAATAGCTTTAAGATGTAGAACAGTGATCTTAGCCTGATTTCTAACATATGGTTTATTTATTGAAGTATAAGTTTTTGAACAAATTACTGTATAATAGTTTCAAACAAAATGATAGAGTTAAATAACAGACTGCTATAACTCTAATCGGGAGTGAATTATTTGGGTTAAAAGTTTTTTTTTTCTTCCTTTGGAGAGTTCCTGGTTTTTATGATAAATTATCAACCATATGCCTTATTCACACAGGTGCGACACATGATTGCAGATGGGATGATTCACCTGTGTATTTATGCTGTGTCTGCCATCACCAAGGATGCCGAGGTCACCATAGCATTTGATTATGAGTACAGTAACTGGTAAGACTTCCAAAATTTCCTTACATAAATGGCTTTGTCTCACATATTAAGCTATTAAGTCCACTTTTTTTCCTTGCCATTTTCATCTATTTTAACCTTTTCACAAGTATTGCATTTTCTGCCTAGAAATTGTGGAGAGAAAGGCAGACTTAGGGCATTTTGCGGTTGGTTGGTTGGTTGTTTTTTAGAGACAGGTACATTGTGTGATACTGCTCAATAGTCTCCTAACAAAAGGTATTTTGGTTTACTCTTTTATAGCTACAATAGTAAAGGGGCAAGGGCGGGTAATGTGTGACGGTCCTAGAAGTTGCAATAGTGTCTGTTGTTATGCACACAGCACTTGTGCCAGGGGTCATGTAGAATGAGTTTAAAGATTCACCCCATCCACTCAAACCATGTAATCTAGTTATGTATGACAGTGCAGAAAAACTGAGATGGCAGGTCACAGATCAATATGTGATGGGTTTTATTAAGTGGATGCTTTTTCTTCCTTGGTCCTTTTAGGCCAAAATAAAAGAGGCTATGTGGTAAAGTGGTGTTTGGCACATGTACAATGAGAAAAGGTAATAATCATAAGTAGGGAATTAGTAGGTAAAAGGTAGGACGTGGTGAAGGTAAACAGAAAGTTATAAGTATGGCCACGTCAGACTCACTGATTCGTTGTCCATTAAATAGCATAAATACAGTTGAGTGAATTGAATTTAGTGGGAGCTTGCTTTCCTTTCCACTGTTACCTCAGTTGGAATAGTTGGGGTTATATAAAAGCATAGAATATTGAAAATACTCATTTAACTTTTCTTTGAGTAAGTTAAACAGAGACTCTTTAATGACTCTGTTTTACTTATTCAAAGATAATACCAGAAGAAATTACCCTACTAGTATTTCAAGAGAATAAACGGGTAATATAATTGATTTTTAAGGGTACTGAGACAGGCACTTTTGTTTGTTTCTTTGGAGCAGTAATTATAAAGTGGACTGTGCATGTCACAAGGGGAACCGGAATTGCCCTATACAGAAAAGGAATCCCAGTGCTGCAGAACTGCCACTCCCACCTCCTCCAAGCCTACCCATCATCGGAGCAGAGACTAGACGTAGAAAAGCACGGCGGAAAGAACTAGAGATGGAGCAACAGAATGAGGCTGTAGAAGAGGATGCCAACCCACAACCAGAACAAGTTGCTGAGAAAGTGACTGTATCCAGTGACCATGAGGTAGGTACTTTTCCTTGACCAGAGGCTATTACTGTGGTATTGATCATCTCTAAATGAGAAGGATCCCAGGTTGCCACATGTTTGATATAGGGAATCAGTAGAACACTTAATGCCCTCTGTATCAAGGTGGGTGGGTGTTCATTTACTTTCTCTTTTTTTTTTTTTTTAAGCAATGTTAATAATATCTCTTCAGCTACTTTCCAGGTTGTAGTCCAGAGAATGGGGCTTACCATCTGTGTTTATCATGTGGTCCCACATTATAGTAATACTATCAAGCACTAGAAATTGTTTCTAGAGAGTTTTAAGCTACCAGGGGGAAAAAAAGAGATTGACTTTTTGCCTAAAACTTAAGAGTACAGCTGAATATTAACTCTGTCTTAAAGGAAATAGACAATCCAGAAGAAGAGAAAGAAGAGGTTACAGATGACCAGGAGAACTCAGCTCATAGCAGGAGGGTGGGTACCTTCTAACATCCCTTTGTTTCTGCTGATTGCGGCTACCTACATACAGCATGTGACATCCTCCTCTTCTGAGTTTGTATCATCTTTGACAACATACTATCTGTAGGTTACAAATAGGGCTTTTTCTATAAAGTAGATTTCATTATGTGTTTTTTTTTTTGGTGGGTTTGTGTGTGTGTGTTTTGCGCACACACCTGTAGTATTTGTCTAGTGACAATGATGACAGTGGTCTTTGGAAACTTCTTACTAACAATCTCACTTCCCAAAAACTGTGTGGTTGAAACAAAATGTCTCTGTTGGGGCTACTTGCTCTGACTTAGGAATTTTCTAAGTTTGTGTGAGTTCTGACATTTAAAAATCCCTATTGGTTATATGAATTCACAAAGTCTACTTTTTTGCTGAAACTATGTTTATTTCTCTCTTAGCGAAGAAGTTCAAGAAAACCTAGTCGGTTATTTTTGAACTCTGGAAATGGAGAGAAATGTTGGTTTTGATGACTATTTTTCTTTCATATTAAAAGTTTCAAAGTAGCTGGCCTTCTTTGAGAAGTTCGTGTTTGACCTTGCCTTCCTTTACAATTCTAACACTTAAATATAGTATTATGTTCAGTTTTTATCTTTTGTCCTCCAAAAGATAACATGTAGTAGTGGTTTTTATAAATGTCTACAAATTTTCAGAAGAGCTGCCCCCTTATCTTGGTTGAGGCTTTCTTCTATGCTAATTCTATTTCTTTCTAGACCCGGGAAGATAGGAAGGTTGAAGCCATCATGCATGCTTTTGAAAACTTAGAGAAAAGAAAGAAGCGGCGGGATCAGTCCTTGGAACAAAGCAGCTCTGACATAGAGGTTACTACCACTGCCTCTGAGACACCTGTAGGGGAAGAAACAAAAACTGAAGCCCCTGAATCTGAAGGTAGCAACTCTGCTTTAAACATGGCCATCCCAAGCACCCCACAGAGTATTGGGGTGAACACCCGGAGGTCTTCCCAAGCTGGGGTAAGAGAAGAAAAAATACTCTAGGCCTTCGACATCCTTGCTTTTGCTAATGTCAGTGACCTGTTTTTTGGAATGGTTAAAATCAGCATTTTCAACTTTACCTCATAGTACATTAAATAAGGCCATTTTCATCAGCTATGGGATTTAGGGAGACAGAATTGGAATGACTAGACACCTTAGACTAGAATGGAACTTCATACTGTTTCTGCGAGAGAAACTATTGGTAGTGAGTTCATAAAAATTACTTGGTTTCACTTTTGGCTTTTCTGTATAGGGCAGTTATACAGCTGCTCTTTCATAGGAGTCTCAGGATAAATTCATGTTTCCCTTCCCTACCCTAGCCATGAATTCTAAGCCTTAAACTAAAATTTTAGTGTCTGGGTTAGAAAGGGAAGAATTGTCTTTGTTAAGAAGCCTAATAAAATTAGGTGACTACTTTCAGCTGACTTTTGACCTACTAGTACTTCTAAATGCTCACTTTTTTCACCAGTAATCATTCAGAATGCTTAAAGTGAATAGAAGACTGGATAGAATGTTTGCTGTTAAGAAATTTCTGGTAAGCGTTTTACTCTTATTGTTATAGGATGTTCCTGCAGAAAAACCAGTCCCCAAACCACCTCCAGCCAAGCCTTCCAGGCCCCGACCGAAGAGTCGAATTTCTCGGTACCGGACCAGTTCAGCCCAAAGACTAAAGCGTCAGAAGCAGGCCATTGCACAGCAGGCAGAGTTGTCACAAGCTGCCTTGGAAGAGGGAGGAAATAACAGCTCAGTAACTCCTACTGAAGCTGGAAGTGTAGACAGTTCAGGAGAAAACAGGCAATTAACAGGGTCTGACCCAACGATGGTATCAGTTGCTGGATCTCATGTCAACCGTGCAGCATCTAAATACCCCAAAACCAAAAAGGTGAGTCGTGAAAACATCTTTATGAGTCTAATCTGGCAAGGGTTGTGTCTTAGTAAAGTGAGAGGGCCTGTAATACCCAGAAAACAACAAATACTCTAAGTATTATTAAATTAAAAGTTTTGGCTAAAATGCTTTGACACAGGGCTAAAGCCATTCTACTACAGTCCTTTTGTTCCCATGATTTTAAAGCAGAGCTAAATCATGTTATCTGGACTTAGTGGTTTCAGAGAGGGTGAAGGAAGATACCCTTGCATTTTGAATGCCCAGTTCATATTCTTTGCAGCTGCCATACCTACCTGTGTCCTAGTTTCTAGATAAGGTTTGTCTTTATCATCTTAATACTGCTGCCTCTGGCTTTTACACCTGCAGCATCAACTAATGATCTCTTTTTACTTTAGTATCTAGTTACAGAATGGTTGAATGACAAAGCAGAGAAGCAAGAATGCCCTGTTGAATGCCCTTTACGTATTACCACGGATCCAACTGTACTGGCAACGACCCTGAACATGTTACCTGGTCTTATCCATTCCCCGTTAATTTGCACCACCCCCAAACACTACATTCGCTTTGGCTCACCCTTTATCCCTGAGAGGCGTCGAAGGCCCCTTCTGCCTGATGGCACATTCAGCTCCTGTAAAAAGGTATGTCTATGTTTATTTTTAACCTAGGTTGCCTGTAATCATGACATATCTAACACATTCTCCAGATAGCCACTCTCTGCCCATGTGAGTTTATTATGAGTTAGTTGTTCAGCCATGAATATTGATGCATCAAGAGTCAGTGGGACTAAGGTGGGATGTATACTGTGTTTTTGGTGCTCAGATTGTGAGTATTCACTGTTGTCTTATTAGCCCTTGAGGTTACTGAGTTGAGAGCGCACAGCATTTGATGCCTGGGTAGGGAGGGATGTTTTGTGTGTGCTCTTGTGGTATTGGTTAATATGTTCATTTGTGAATTTGAGTGAGATTGGGCCCCAGGTATTCCAGAGCACTGTTGCATAAGTTAAAAATGATCGAATTGTGTTTTAAATTAATTCAATCACTATTACCATTGGAATGCGAGTAGAGGGAAAGTCCTATAACAATTGGCATAATTCCTGTTTCTTGATCAAATGACAAGTTGGATGGTTTATTCCCTAGTGAATATGAGAGCTACTATAAAATTCATTCTCTCTTTCTCTTCCTGTCTCTCCTTTCTCTAGTTACATACTGTTTTTGGATCTAGTGGCAGTAGTGTTTGATGGTTGTTTGTTTTTGGAATGTTCTTTCTTAATTCCCAGAAGCCCTGAATATTTTCCAAAGGTGTCTCTTGGGAATAGATCACTCCCTCAGACTATAATGTCATTTTTGTGTTTCTAGAAGTATAGGACACACTTTCATTTGGTCTTCCTTTGAGGTAGTCTGTTCCCTGGAACACCCTTTTCTCTTATCCTCAGATCTGGATTCAGGCTGCCTTCCTCAATGTCTGCCATTGCCCTCCTCCACTGGCATCACGTACATGAGGATGCTGCATGTAGATTATTTGATGTGATGAAGTCTCCAACTCCAGGCAGGTCTTCCCTGACTCCTCCAAACTTAAGCTTTTCTCTTTCCCCAAAGAGCAGAAATTATTTCTTGGGGGGAGGGGGGCATGAAAGATGAGCCAGAGTGGTGTGGGATATGGAGGGGAGGAGGGCAACAGGGATCTGTGCACAAAGGAAGGGCGCTCCCACTGAATGAGCAGCATACATTGAAGAAAGCCTTTTCCTAATCGCACATCTTACCAACTAAGTATTTGAGTCACTTACTGGTTTGGGGGAAATTCCCAAGTAGAAGAACTCCTAAAGAGAAATTTGACCATGAGATCTTTGCAAAAAGGGTTTGTAGATAATGCAATAACAAAGTACTAGACTTTTAAGGATGTTAACTGTTGAAGTATCTTATCAAGCCAGACTGTAGAATCTCCTATTTTGGTCCTTTATGAAGTGTGGACAATTTTCTAGTACAGATTAATAGTGAAGTCTGAATTGTAAATAGCATGGACGAGCCTCTGGAAATGACACCTTGATTATTCTGATGCTTAGTTACAATCATTCTATTCCCATCTTGCTTTTCCAACTAGCAGAGTCCTATAAAAACCAAAAACATGTAGAAATAGCCTTCAAATTTCATAGAAAATCCATTCCTTTGAGCTCTTTTTACCTGGTTATGGCTTAGAGCTTGTATCTATGGTTCATCTTTGTATGTTCACTGACAATGGATAGATATCCCATTTAACTCATGTTTGTGTTATCTTCTCCAAATGTGTCTGTCCGTCCTTAGTCTTGTTTATACAGGCTCTGCTCAGGCACTTTCATCTGTCTGTTTCATACCACTCTTCAGGAGTTCAGGCTATGTACACTGAATTCACATAACAAAATGACCTTACTTATACTGGGTCTTATTTAAGTTTAGATCTGAATTGTTTATATTACAGAATCAGAATATAGTCTTTTATGGGGCAAAACTAATGAAATTGGGTCTTTCATCTAGCAATTGGACTCAGCTTTATTCTGGATGGGGGTGGAGAATAATTATTCATAGATTCGTTAGAAAGCATTCAACTAGTGCAGGACCTAAGATTTCTAAGATTAAACAAAACGGTGATAAATTTCTGAAGATCCCTTAGAGAACAATGTAAGTTAAACAGATAGATGAGAAAAACCATCATCCATGGAAGTAGTTAGAACATTGTGTATTCTTAACAGGCCTACTGTTTTATATCTAATTAAAGAAGGTACAGGCCTCTAAGTTAAAAAAAAAGAGTATAAAGTCGCATATGTATATTTGCACCTAGAGTCTTAAAGTATTTGACAGAACATTTTATGATCTCCCTGGAGTTTCTAAAGTAAATTGAATCATAGTTCTTAAAAAGCACGTCATGGTATGTATGTCTTTTGTTGGCTCTTCCTTCATGTCTTATTTTAGAATGGAAGCATTTGTAAGTGGCTAACAGGTATTTCAGTAGTGTCCCTCCTTGTTCTCTGTAAATCCTCTCTAAACTTACCTTGTAGGCATAATATATGTGGGTCATTTGGTCTTCCAGCTTTCTTAGAAAACCATCCTGACTAAAAATGAAACACAGCTTTGCGTAGGTATTTCATTATATACACTGGAGTGCTATTAATCTCTGTCTCTATGTAGCATTGAAATTCAGCTAAACAAGTCCTCTCTGAACCTGTGTTCAGTACTCTGCTACAAACCTCCTTCACATGCATTACCTCACTTATCCTACATGACAATCCTGTGAAGATGGGATAATCATCCTCAATTTACAGATTAGAAGCTTTGGCTTAGAAGGGTTCGGCAACTTGCCCAGAGCTAGGCAGCTAGTAAGTAAAGGGCACAACCAAGTTTCAGCACAGATCTTTGACGCCTAAAACCCAGACTCCTTCCTTGCTCTTTATCCTTTAAAACATTTCTCATTCCCGTCTCTGGGGTTCCTACTCAGTTTCAGAGAGGGAAGAAATGTTCCTTTGACCTTAATAACTGTAGCTAGGGCTTGGAGGTGGAGGTATCTAATGTTAATTTATTGTCTGTACGGGTGATTTGAACTTCTTAGGTACAGATGTTCATGTTCCTTTTTTATGGACCCTAACATATTATGTAGACATAAAGTAGTGCCAAGAGGAACGGGTTAGATCATGTTTGCTGTGTTCGACCTTATATCTCACCATAGCAGCATCTTATTTTTTAGAATGCCCCATCCTGGTTTTATTTTACCTTGTTGTAGTCATCACATCCAAAATGTAAGTTTCTCTGTGGGTACATCTGTTTTTCTCTTGAAGGAAAGCACAATAACCCCAAGTGAGTCCTGTCAATCTCCTCTGAAAAGAAAAACTTGTGCTAAAGATATCTGTAATGAAGGATTTTATACTCATTTCTTCTTGGCCCTAATTTTTTTTTTTTTTGCCTCAGTACACTGAGTGATTTGAACAAGGTGACCTCTAAGATCTTTCCTAAGACATAAGGAGCTGTAGTTCTTGCAGTTCATCTTTACATCAATATTCTGCGTATAAGAGAGTTCATTTTTGGTCTTGTTTTGACTTTTCAGAGACCTGGTCATATCTTGCAATGTTGATGTAATTCAGTCGATCATTGAGATCTCTTTTTACATACTTGTTCACGCTTTTCTCCTCATGTTTACAACTTTATTTTTGCTTTCATTTGGCAGTCCACAGTGCCATTTGCATGATGTAAAATTTTTCTTGGTGAAATTTTTCTCACATGTTTCCTAAGAAATATTTCCTAAGTTTCTAAGAGGGTAAATCTGTTAGAATTGCTCTGTTTAGTGACGAGAAGATTTACTTACCTGTAATACTTGTTCTCTGAAGTGGTAAAATTATAATCACCTTTGCTCTTCCTGTTTGGGGAAGGGTCTGACTCAGAAATTGATGTTTATCAAAATTCAATCTGTCATATGTCAGGGCAGGAGAGACACGGAGTTGTGAGCAACCTCTAACTGTGTGTCTTAAGAGAACATAATTAAAGGTAAGAAACATTTTCTCTTTCACAGGATATATAATCTTACTACCCTAATCTTTATAGGCTTACTTTCTGACCTAAATTTATTTCTCATCATCTAGTGAATCAGTATTCACTGCAAAAAATGTGACCTTTTTCCCCTTTTTGATTTCTGCAAAAGATCATTTATTCTGATGATTCGTATTATTAATGCAAACTACTTGATAGGGAGAAAATTCACAGGATATTCCAGCTAAGAGTAGACCTTTTAGAAGTATTTTGGTACCTGTAGTGAAGAGCTGTTCTCATCCAAAGTCTTCCTGTGAATCTTGTTACCTCTTCAGATGTCTGCAGCACAGGGTAGACAACTCAAGATCTTCTATCTTTCTTCTCAGTACTTAACTTTATATGCTAGTTTTACTCTATATGGTCAGTCTCTCTTAAATAAATGCTAAGTTTTCTTTCTGTCTCTTTCCATTTCCCCCAGCCTAAGCAGTATGAGAAGTTGAGTAATCACTTTTTATTGTTTTGGTTTTTCAAATGGGATCTCAACATATGCAATCTAGGTTTTCTCAATTTTGCCCAGTAGAGGAATTGATGATTAATATTCTAATGTACTGAAACACAAGGCAAAAAAAATACTTGACTGTGGAATTGTGTGAGTGTGTTGGATTGCATCTTTCGCCAGTTAATATGTAATAACCTGGTTAATGTATTTAAAATAGATTAATAGTTTTAAGTGATTATTGATAATTCCCTGGTTCTTTTCCCATTATAGCGCTGGATAAAGCAAGCCTTGGAAGAAGGGATGACTCAAACATCATCTGTACCCCCAGAGACTAGAACTCAGCACCTATACCAAAGTAATGAGAATAGTAACTCTTCTAGTATCTGCAAAGACAATGCAGGTACGTATCTCAAACCTTTCTGAATATATGAGCAATGATTATTTCAGATCCACATTAAAAATTTCAGTATGGGTACTGAAAGCCTGATAGCAAAAAGAAATAGCAGCCCTGGCCAGTGTGGCTCAGTTGATTAGAACATCATCCGGTAAACTGAAAGGTCTCAGGTTTGATTCCGATCAGGACACATGCCTAGGTTGCAGGTTCAGGCCAGGGCATGTATGAGAGGCAACCACTGTTTCTCTCTCACATCGCTGTTCCTCTCTGTCCCTCCCTGCTGTTCCCCTCTCTCTAGAACCGATAAGCATGTTCTTGGGTGAGGAAAAAATATATATATGAAGTAGCATTTTCTCTAAATAATTACTTTATATCTGTCTTTACGGAGAAAGAGCAAGATCTCAAGTCAGGGATCAGTTTTCCCAGGACAACAAAGAAGGAACTAGACAGTGTACAGATAATAGCAGAAATGGTTGTGTAGAGGTTAGATACATTTAAAGTAGTAAGTTTAGGAAATCTTTATTCATATTTATAAAAGTGGAAATAAGAAAGATGTGGAACACTGTTCATGAATTAATCGCAAGCGTAGGTAATTAAGTTGGGTGTGGTTGGTTGAAAGGTTGAGATGAATGAAGTAAATGAGAAATTATTATTAATTGTTTCCACAAGAACTTGCACCATTAGTATAAGATCTCTTGGAAGACACAACCTTGAATCCAATCTAAAGTCCTCATAAGTTTTTTCAAGGTACAGGGTCATGAAAACACATGTAGCCCAATGTTTTGTTTTTTTCACAATGACTCTTGCAGGGGGTTTCATTGAATTGCAGTTGAAATCACTGGTGCATGAATTTGTGCAATGCCAGCTTATTTTGGGACAGTCCTTTTACTAAAGTTTCTCCTACTGATAAAAACTTAATTAAAAAGTCTCTGCATTTCCATAAGTTTACCTCTAAAACAATTTTGTGGGTATTATGCAATCAAAACAAAATACCAAAATTAAGTAGATGCTAATGGTTATGTAAGGCTACATACAACTAACATGAGAATATTTCAGATTTTCATAAAAACCACTTCCTTATTTCTGTTCTTTGACCTGCTGAGTAAATATGACTTGAATTAAATTAATAGGTTTGTTTGCTAATGTCTGCTTTATGATAAAATTTTGTATAATGTATTTTGGAAAACGTAGGCTACTAAAAATAATGTTTTTTCAAATTATTCTCTTAGTTTATTCTTCTGTTTCTAGATTAGATTTACCTTATAAATTATCACATGTATAACACCAGGATAATAAAATCCCAGTGTGGAACATGTGGGAGATAAATGATAGCATGTATTTAAAGTATCTTACTCTCTTCTTCATCATGTTTTATAGAGACTTACTCAAACCAAATTAATATAAATTAAAGGGCAGATAGCAGACTCGGAGAATGTAATATTTTTGACAAAGGGTCGACATTCATTACTTAAAGAGCCTTACAAATGAAGAACAAGATTTTTAAAAATTGAAAAATCCTTAAGTGGGTTAAGCTTTAACAATATGAATGCCATACTGCCATTAAAATTTTAACTTAGATTTCTGTTGTCGATGGAAAGATTTTTTACCATGTATTTCTGAGTGAAAGTACTAGGTTTATTGAGCAATATGATTTAGACAAGAGTCAATAAGGCCATGTTAAGAAAGAGGCCTTAGCTGAATATACACCAGGTTATTAGCAGTACATTAATTTGGGGCTGTCATTTCAAGTCATGTGTTTAAATAAGTGAATATTTACTTATATAATCTTGGGAACTAATTGAACAAAGGTAAAAACCATAAAAGATGGGTAGATTTAACCACATAAAATTTGAAAGCTATGTATGGCAAAAGAAAAGTGAAACTGGAAAACATTTGTTCATAAATACAGTACTATTAACAGAAAAATGCAAAAGACCACTGGCCCATAAACTTCGTAAGGGCAGACATCGGGTCTGTTTTGTTGAATGTGGTATCATGATAAGTACTCAGTAAATATATTTTAAATGATTAACATGTATGTTGATTTGGGAGTGGGTTCACCTGTGCTTTCTAGCTTTTCAGCAATGAACTTCATCACATACAATAGTTACAGTGTTGGACCCAGCAGTATAGTGGTCTTTTAAAAGATTCACCATTTTAAGACTGTTGGAATATAGAAAAGGTATTTCTAATTATTAAGTCATGAATCACATGTTTGTTTGATACCTAGGCATTTTTCAAAAGGCGAAAAGAAAAGTAAGAAAGAAAACTAATTATCTGGAGCAAAAGGAAAATAACGAAACACTTCTGATCTAGGAAATAAATTCTCAGATATCAGAAAGGAAAATATGCACCAGTATTTTTTGCAATTACTCTTCTCTGTGTTTAAAATCTGCTCTAGTTCAGGGCCTCATAACGTTGTTAAATACTCCATTAATCAGATAGTTTCTAAGTTCTGACTGTTGATCCCAGACTGACATTCCTGAAGCATAACTCTGATCGTCATATACTGTCCCATAACTTTTCTTTGAAGGTTTGGAATAAATGTTACTCCATTTACCAGGCCTTTGGGATATAATTTAACCTAGTGATTATTAAAAATGTTGATGGGAACCAGAGTACCTAGTCTTTATCTCTCTACACATCAAATTCCTCACCTTTAAAATGGGGGATGATAATAATAGTTCTGGATTTATAGAGTTGTTTGAATTAAATCTGATTAATTCACATAAAGCACATAATATAGTGCCTGGTACAGAATAAGCACTTAAACACAAAATTATTTTTTACTAACAGAGCAGTATGATCACCTCTGTTGAATTCTTAAACTCATACTAAGCATGTTTTACATATATTTTCTGTTTCTTACAAATTTGTATATAAATACCTTTAAATAGATGTGATGGCCATTTCCCCGCACATCATCTAGGTCACTGATTTTCATATAGTAGTATTAAGTAAATAAAAATCCGTTAACTGTTGTAAATGTGTAAAAGTAGGTTTTTCCTCAGAGAAAGTGAGATAGGTACTTTGGGCCCACATAATCACTAAAATATATAGAATAGTAACTCCTTTTTAAGTGGACCTAAAAAGTACAGAGTAGAATATTCTACTGAGAAGAAGCACCAGCTTAGTTTTTTTAAATGGTTGGGAGTTTTTGTAGAAGACATTTCACACTCTGAAGCACTCTAAACTAGGAATTAGATATAGACCGGGTAATCATGTGTACCTCTTTCCTACTAAAGTAGAATATTACAGAACGCTGCTGCAAAATGGCAAAAATCTGTGAGAGAAGATAAAAGAAGTATGTAGTTAACGTTCCAGAAGCTTGAGTTGGTGACATGTTAATTAAGTAGAGGGTGATTTTAACAAAGTGACACAGATTTGGGATTTTTGGAAACTCATAAAAAAATTAATGTATATTTTCTACTGGAAGAGATTAATTAGCTCCAGGGATCAGTCAGAAGTGTCAGAGTCATCTGGCAATTCTCTGGGAGATAGTTTTGAAAATTACTTTAATTGTGGCAATTAAAGAGTTTCTTCAGGTTTTTGCTTTGATTGCAGGAGATAACAATGGGATGAGACAGATGAGGAGTTAAGAGCCATTGTGGGCTAGAGATTAATGGCTTTACTACAGAGCCTCCTTTTAAACTGTGGTTTCAGCCTCTCATCCAAGCTTTGTATTTCACAGACCTGTTGAGCCCATTAAAGAAATGGAAGTCTCGCTATCTAATGGAGCAGAATGTCACCAAGTTACTTCGGCCTCTTTCTCCTGTCACACCACCCCCTCCCAATTCAGGCTCAAAGAGCCCCCAGCTGACCACACCTGGCCCATCTCACCCAGAAGAAGAATGTCGAAATGGATACAGCCTCATGTTTTCACCAATTACGTCTCTTACTACTGCTAGTCGCTGCAATACTCCTCTGCAGTTTGAGGTGATTTGGGCTTGGTTGTTGGGAATGCTGAATATAAAGTTATCATTCGCACCTTCTCATTTCAAATACAGTATCATTTCAAGTGCTTTTTTACCATGGTCCTTGCCTGTCTCAGCAATAGAATGGGAAACTTCAGGGTCAGTGTGAACTATTACCTGGTAGCCTCTCATCTTGGCAGTCCACATACTTCCCAAAATAGGAGTAGTTCTACCACAGGTGACATTTATTTGCCTTTTGCATGCAGTCCACCGAGCTCCTTAACTTTACGTAGTAAGCATGCTAGAGCTCCATCTTTATCTTTACTACTTGGGTTAAAATGGGCATCCACGTGCCTAGTAATCATTAATGACAGCAGCCTGAGAGCTCTGATCATACTGTTTTTTGTTTCTAGGCCTGTAAATCAGTGAAATGTCTTTCCCTGTTGTTTTGTACTCTCATTATGGCCTCAGTGACTAGAGATTAAGGAAGCATATGATTTATGGCAAACGAGGGGTTTTTTCCTACTGCAGTACCTTCCCTTTTTGTTGTAAGGTATTAGGAATGAGACAGAAATTAGCAATATGCATTTATAAAGACACTGATTACATTCACTCTCTAGATTAAGTTAGAAATGTGTATCTCAACTGTTTCAAAACATTAATTCTGAATCACTTTAGTATTCAAGCTTGGGCGACAACAGATTTGCCGGTAGATTCCATGTGTATTAAAAAACTCATCTATTGCATGTTTCTTTAATTTATAATTAAACCAAAAAGACACGATCTTTTCCTTCTCAGAAAAATTGTTCTTATCAGTAAACACACTCAACTCTGCCCCCTAGCTTGCACTTCTCCAGATGTGTTCTCGAAAAAGGCGACTGTCCTAACAAGCGCCATCCTCCTCCTTGTTTAGCTTTTATGAGAGCGTGGGGATTAAAAAATATACAGACTTGAAAATGACTAACTCAGGAAGAAGTAGCTAGCAACCTTAAAAACAAGAGACAGCTATACCTAAGCTAAATCATATTAACTTTACTTTTGGAGCAAACCTCTTTTGGGGGAAAAGGTAAAAAACTTCGTGGTTACATTTGATTTCTAGGGAAGTTACTCTGCCAGATACCCTGTGGCACCTTTTTAGCCAGAGTTAAGCAGCTGATTCAGGCCTTACTAAGTTTACCTAGTCTTAACTACAGTTGACTTGTCAGTTTGCAACTAGAGTTCGATAAGTAAAATTTCATGAGAGGAACTGGAGGGCAGTATATTATAGGAATAGGATTTCATACTTTGTCATTGCAGGTTTTATTATAATTAAACATGAAATTAGAAGGTAAGTTGCCTTCACCAAGCGCCAGGTTTAGTACTTGGTGTATTTCCTGTCTCTTGTAGCATTTTGGATAACTATGAAACACTATGAAAATATAAGAACTTCACCATCCTGGCCATTCTTATCATCATTCTAATTGCCATATCCTTTCCTATTTTCTAGTGTAAGGAGGTGGGGAACCTTATTTCCATCCAAGACTGTGACACAGAGAAATACCTAAAAGGTGTCACAAATAAAGATCAGTTTGGTAGGGGGAAGAATATTTTTGAAAGGAAAAACCAGAAACATTCCAGGAGAAAAGTGAGAAATCTCTCCAATTCCAAGGGGAGGAATTCAGGAGTTACCAGCCAGTACCCAGCTATGCTGAAGCAGCCTCACTTTCCCTACCACAGACAAAGTTGTCCATAGTCACAACATTAGGAACTCTCCCTTTCTCCCTGGCTCCCTGAATCCTTGTTACAACTACCACCATTATTCTCTCCAGTTTTTACCATTCAGATCTTCCCATCAGAGGTCACTGCCCAGTTTCTGTTTAATATGGAAGTGATGCCTCAGGTGAAAGCCCTAAGGGTAAACCTATTGAGGACTCAGGGACTTACATCTGCTTTTTTTTTTTGCCTTCTGTTCCCAAAAATACAGTGGATTGTAACATAAGAGAATGTTATGTTAGTAGGTGTGGTCAGGGTTAATTAGATTATACCAAGAACTACCTAGCCTGTGAGTTAGAGAGTCCATCAATCATATATTCTATAGCTGTAATTCAAGAGGAACTGACCGTCTCTCTAGTCATGTCATCCCCCAACATGCTAAGTAGTTTCCCTGGAAAACAGTGGCAGGCCTGAGTTGCATAAGAGAATGAAGAAATGTAATGTTCAAAAGGGTCTGTGGGGTGAAGGAAAAAGGTTCTCCTAAGGAGGAATTAAGTGGTCGGGTGCCCAATAACAAATATTATAGGTTGCTAAACTCATCTAACATAAAAAGGAATATACAGTTGACCCTTGAACAACACAGGCATTAAAGGCACTGACCCCCTGCTCATTTGAAAATCCTTGTATAACTTTTGGCTCCCCAAATACTTTACCACTAATAGCCTACTCTTTACTCGAGGTTTTACTGGTAACATGAACAGTCAAGTAATACATATTTTGTATGTTATATGTATTATATATTATATTCATATAATAAAGTAACATAAGGAAATCACAAGGAAGAGAAAATAGATTTATAGTACTGTACATATTTATTGAAAAAATTTACGTGAAAGCAGACCTGCACAGTTCAAACCAGTGTTGTTCAAGGGTCAGCTGTAATAGTGTAAAATTTCACCTCTTTCCTGATAACTGCTTGAGATGTTTACTTATAGCATGAAACGTTATTTATTCTTAAATGCTTTCAAAGGCACCAGGAAGCATTTTAACAAGTCATCCTGTTCATTAAGATGAATTCTGCAGTTAAACATTTCCCCTGTGCGTTCCTGTCTGCCCCCTCCCCCAAAAGTTGTGGCTAACCATCTATGCTTGCTTTTCTTTATTTTTTGTTTTGTTTTGCTTCTTGAATTCAAGTAGATGAATAACAAGATGCTTTTCCCTCCTCTAGAACATATCCTCCCCTGAGAGTTACCCTGCGAATAGGCCCGAGTCCCTGTCACCCGAGGTAGTTATCACACCATCTCAATCACACTTGGAGGCTGAGAGTGAGTGTGCATGAGTGTGTGGGAAGGGCTGGGGTATTCAAGTGAATGGGGTGATGGGCTGGAGGGTGGCCTATTGGTCACTGAAGTTGAATGAATCTTCCCATGTATGACTGGTTACTCAGAACTCTCAGTGTAGGTGGAGGAAAATAAAGTAGCTATGTGTGTGTGGTGGGGGTCTGTTTTTGTTTGGGGGAGGGAGTGGCTAAAGAGTTCTTTTAAAAGAAGAATAGAATCTAAAAGGAAAAAGTTTAAAGGAGGCTGAAGATGTGGTTAGGAGCCTTATAAAAGTCTAACAAATAATGTGTTTATTAAATAAAAGTTGAATCAGAAGTTGGTAGGAGCTTTCTTTTGCTATTTATTATCTTAGGCTGCTAAAGGAACAGCTTCCTGGAAAAGTTAAGCTGTGATTTATGCCTTGTTCCTGGGTTATTCTGAGTGCTCTATTTAACTGGATGTTTCGGACTTTGGTTGATAGATTGAATAGCTTCTTTAAATGGGAGAGTGAAGCCTCAGCCTTTTGTATTTTCTTTGCAACTCCTTACTGGGTATGAAAGCAAACTGCATCAGCTCGTAGCTTCTGGGACACAGGCCTCCCCTCTTCAGTGGTTGGGATATGGTTGCTGTACAGGTGGTGTCTCCTGGGATATCAGTTGACTGCTTTGTTCAGAAATTCTGCTGCTGTGGAGATGTAAAATTCAGATTTTAATGCTAGCATTTTTTAACTGTTAGGAGATTTGGAAAGAGGTAGTAATGATTAACTCCATGAATCCACATGGAGTCTTTTTCCTTTTAAAGAGAAAGTTACAGTCCCTCATAACCTTTTAGAAATTAGCTGAGCTGTTAACCCCCTCCTTCTAATAAAAAGTTAGTATTAAACTCAGTGACAGTTGACCAAATTCTGAATCAGTGGATTTTATAGATTAATATGAAACTGAGAAAGGTTGCATTCTAGTGTACTAGAGGTTTTCTGGGTGGTTTTGCTCTGGTAAGGAAAGTATAGCGCTGTCTTCTCAGGTACCAAAGGTTCTAAGATAGCATAATTTGGAGATTGACATGGTGTTGTGGTACCTGGGTTTCTGGAACCATTCTTTCTAGAGAGTTAACTAGTTGCGTAGTGGTGGAAAGCCTTGGTGCTAGGAGATAATGATAACCAAATATTAGATGGAGTTTATTTTTGGTACGTTTCAGCATCTCACATGCTCTGCAGTGATGGGCATTAGTGGTGTTGTGGCATGTTGACATACATTAGAGGATAAAGAAAGAAGAATTGAGTGGCCAGAAGGTTTTATGAGAAACATATCTGCTTAATAGTGAAAGTGAGTGAACTGGTTGGTTGATGTCTTTAATACTGTTATTCTCCTTTACTGAACCAGTGCCTTAAATACTTGACTTTCCATCTACTTTCTACTTTCTTTTAACTTTTTTCCTCCTTCCACCTTCCATCAATATTAACTTAGAAAGGAATAACACCAGAAGCCAGTTATCTTAAGACACCAGCTGGTCTCACCTCAGTGTAGCATACATGGGGCTCAGGTAAATCCCAAATTATACTGCCAATCCTTAATGTAGTGCAAGGTAACTCAGCAAACCTGATGAAAGGCTAAGCAGGCAAAGTAGTCACATTTGGCCAATTATCTAATTCTGATTTTCCCAGTATCCTCCTCCAGAAAGACATTAAAGTAATTTGGGGGAGGTGGGAGTTGTTTAGTGATCTGGCCTGTATACACTGTTGCTACAATGGGGACTCTTACAGATGTTAATGGCTTTCTCTCTTCTGCTTCCATCCCTCTTGTCTTTGCTGTTCACTTGTGCCCCTCCTACCTCCTTTCTTTCTGCCCTTTGACTTTTTCCCTTCTTCCCTACCCCATGTCTCCATTGATTTTTATTCTTTCAGCTTTGTCACCGAAAAGACCTGGACTTGACAAAAGTAGGCTACCTTGACTCCAACACTAACAGCTGTGCTGACAGACCTTCCCTGATCAACTCAGGTCATTCCGACCTGGCTCCTCATCCCTCCATCGGACCCACCTCTGAGACTGGCTTTCCAAGCAGGAGTGGGGATGGACATCAGACCCTCATGAGAAATTCGGACCAGGCATTTCGGACAGAGTTTAACCTAATGTATGCCTATTCCCCGTTGAACTCTATGCCTCGAGCAGATGGATTATATCGAGGGTCTCCCCTAGTAGGGGATAGGAAACCTTTACATTTGGATGGGGGATATTGCTCACCTGCAGAAGGGTTTCCCAGCAGATACGAACATGGTTTTATGAAAGATGTCTCTCGTGGATCCATGTCACCTGGCGGTGAAAGGGCTTGTGAAGGAGTCCCATCTGCCCCCCAGAACCCACCACAGAGGAAAAAGGTAAGTTTCACATTATACAGTCCCTTTTGAAGAGCACTAACATTCCATAGATACCTACAAAGTTACCACTATGTGTTCAACATTACTCTGAATGTGAGGAAAACAAAGATAAGACAAGGTCTCTGCCATGTCCAATAAGAGACAGGCTGTTCTAATACAATTTGATGAAGTTGTAAGTAATCAGCAAATTTCAGTGTCTATCATGTATGTGCCATACATGTGGTAGGCAGTTCAAAGAATAGAGCAGTGGAAAAGATTATTACTTTCTTGTATTATTTAGCGCTTCCCATGTTCTAGGCACTGTTAAATTCTTCTTAGGCACTTAATCCTCACAATAATCCTGTAAGATAGGTAATTTCCCATTTTGCAGATGAGGAAACTAAGGCAAGTTGAGTAACTTGCCTACGGTCACACAGCTAGTAAATGGAAGAGCCAGAACACTACCCAGGTCTGTTTGATTCTAGATTGCATGCCCTTATTGCCACCATGCTGTATTGCCGCCTAGATTCTGCCCTAACAGAGCTTACAGCAAGTGAGACTGAGCTTAGCAGGTAATGGTGTTAGTAAGTAATTACAGTGGTGATGGATGCTCCAAAGAAGTTATTCAGATGTGCTGAGATATCTTTTTTTGTTAGTTTAAGATGTTATTTATTTATTTTTAGAGAGGGGAAGGGAGGAAGAGAGAGAAACATCAGTGTGCGGTTGCCTCCTGCCCGCCCCCTACTGGGGACCTGGCCTGCAACCCAAGCATGTGACCTAGACTAGTAATGGAACTAGCAATCCTTTTGTTTGCAGGCCGACACTCAGTCGACTGAGCCACACCAACCAGGACCAGATGTGCTGAGATATCTTAATGGGGGAACCTGGCCTAGTCAGATATATGGAGGGTACTCTAAGAACAAATGGGCTGTTGGCCAATTTGAGGGATGGTGGAGTGAGAGATGACAGGTCATTGATTTAGTTGATCTCAGACAATAAGTGTGAATCAGTCAACCAATAAATGAGGGTAAGGATGTTATAGAAGAGGGAGCAGAACGAGTAATTACATGACACTCCATCGGATGGGCAGCAGGGAAGCTATGTGATTGCAAACAGTTGAATGTTGCTATGGTGTCAGAGGAAAGGTGGGGAGGGTCAGGAGAATAAAGAAAGATGGGCAGGGGCAGGCCACAGGGAGCTGGCTGATGGGTTGGGACTTGGCTTTTGAGCAGTGCTTGTTATAGAAATTACAAAGCCAAAAATCTGCTTTTAATACCAGTGATTTTCAGCTAGGGGCATTGGGATATGCATGGGAATATTTGGGTTGGCACAGAAACTTATTTATTAGGCAGGGCTAGAGAAACTAAATGGTTGTGTGTGTGTGTGTGTGAGAGAGAGAGACTCACATAATTGCAAAATATCTGTAAGTAGTCTTGGTAAAAAGTAGCTTTTTAAATTTACAATAAGCTACATTACCAGAAATCATTATTATTAACTTCTTCCAAGATCGTGTATGAAAAAGGCAAATACAAAATTGTCTTCCCTTGAGCTTTTGTTACATTTTACATTTGGACAAAAAAATGAGAGCCTTAGGATAGAAGGAGGAAACACTGGCAGATAATTTGGAATAAAACAGCAATGGCTTTTGAAGACTGTTGCATGAATAGCACTGACTATCATGAACAAAAATGGAAACAATCTTTGGATTTCTGGCTTCATTTATTACTTGCAAAAGTGATCGAAACATAATTTACTGAAGAACTGATGCTGAGTGCCTGCTTTTGGCCACGTTCTGTCCTGAGTGTTACAGATGAAACAAACCTGGTCTTTGCCCTGGTAGAACATACAGTTTAGTAGAGGGACAAGCAAGACATTGTAACAGGTTGCCAGTGATGTAAGCACAGTGTATTTTAACAGCACAGGAGAGGTACCAGGTGGGACAGGGAGAGTATTCTGTTGTGGCAGCCAGGAAAGAACAAAGCAGATGAACAGCAAGCTGGGGAGAAATTTCCAAGTGTATATAGATTTAATAGAGCTGGCTTGCTAAAGTAAAAACAAAAAATCATTTCCTCTCCTACACTAGTTTTTCTGTGTGTTAAGACAGAAACACTAATGACTCTTTGACTGTCCTTTGGAAAATTTAGCGCATGTAAGAACCCTGAAGCATTGGCCTTTTGTTTTGGTTTTCTCTATTTTTAACAACTATCTCTAGGGTTTTCTAGGGAGTAAGAAAGAGCTATCAGAATCACCTGAGAGGCTTTTTCAAACTACATGAATTCTCAGCTCTCTACCCGCCCTTTCTAGGAGCAGCCGTTGTTGCAGATAACTATCATAGCATACTTCTGTTACCAGGTAACTAATTTCATAGGTTTTTTTGAAGGCAGAAAAAAGGTTGAATTCTATTAGTGAACATCAATCTTCAAAAATGTCATCTCCTGGAATCTTCTCCTCACCAATTTCTGATATAAATATGTAGCTGTGCTCAGATGTCTCTCACACCTTAAAAAAGTCACCAGTGTTGGTGCCTGCTTTGTTTGCATGGCTTGCTAATGGTTTACTAGGGTTCCATCTTTCCCGGTTCCTACTGACCAACTAACAGTGTCTAGAGTCCTGTTTTCTTACTTTCTTCCTAGGTATCCCTGCTGGAGTACCGCAAACGGAAACAAGAAGCCAAGGAGAATTCTGCTGGTGGGGGAGGTGACTCTGCACAGAGCAAAAGCAAGTCTGCAGGAGCTGGGCAAGGCAGCAGTAACTCACTTTCTGACACTGGTGCCCATGGTGTGCAGGGATCCTCAGCCCGAACCCCATCTTCCCCTCACAAAAAGTTCTCCCCATCTCATTCCTCCCTGTCCCATTTGGAGGCGGTAAGCCCATCTGAATCCAGAGGCACTTCATCTCACTGCAGACCTCAAGAGAATATCAGCAGTAGGTGGTAAGTTGGTGTTTGATGCTTTAAATAATTGAGTGGATCATTCCTAGTTTTACCTAAAAGTGTGGGAACACGTATCTGAGAGCCAGCCGACAGTGCCTCTATTCTGTTCCGCTAAGTAAATAGTATCAGCCAGTGGACACCCCCCACCCCCAAATCCCCACACCAGCCTTACAGAAACAAAGAATTGCCACTGAGCTTTTGGACCGCCACTTTGGACTGCATACGGTTGTGACTGCAGATGAGCTATATAGTATTTGTTGGGCACTAACACTGCCTCTTCTGTTTTCTCATTTCATATGAAAGGTAAGTCCGGAGTTCAGCTCAGTTCCACTTAACAGCAGGTGTCCCTGTTCCACATAGGTAGCATATACAGAGAGATAACACATATTCTGAAAGGGTTTAGGGGAGATCACAAATAAATAATACTAATAGCAAGTATTGAGTATCAGATGAGTAATACAGAGAATGAGGCAGTTCAGGGATCTTGAACTGAAGAAATGAAGTGTACAAAAGAAGAGGGAGGGCTCGAATGAATAATGTTTATTAATGTATGAAACATGTATTAAACTACTGTGTGCCAGGCACATGCCTTCGCAGAAGAGAAAACTTAGTATTTCAAAATGAGGGTTAAAAGAAGTAGACATCTTCACGTTTGCTTTCTCCTTGATTGCTTTTTATTTAAAAGTGTTTTTTCTTTTGTGCCTGGCATAGTTTGAGGCAGAGAAAATACCTTGTTTTAAATTGGTCCTGAAGAAAATAATTTCTAAGAAGATGTTTTTAAGAGAATGTGTTGTGCAGCCTTTGTCAGAGCTCCGGTTGTTCCAGACTCTTTACTCCAAAATTCTTTGGCATAAACTTGTACCCTGTTGCCTTCACAGGATGGTTCCCACATCAGTAGAACGGCTCCGAGAAGGAGGGAGCATCCCCAAAGTCCTCCGAAGCAGTGTGAGGGTGGCCCAAAAAGGAGAGCCTTCTCCCACGTGGGAGAGTAACATCACGGAAAAAGACTCAGGTGAGCCTGTGGTGTTTTGCTGCCATCGAGGTTCAGGGACACATGAGCCAGGCTTCCCACAGTTCATAACTAATGCTAGGCTGAAGTGTCAGCTTCTTATATGGTTGGGCTCCACTGTATACAAGGCTCCAGCTCAGTTTACTTCTACTCTTTTGGGCTACAACATTCTTAAAATCTAGCATTGCTTGCTTTCTGTCTGCTCTTTTTTTCCCAAGGGATTCCTTTTTGTAACTCATCTGTCCAAAGGCCTGGAAATCCACCTTGTTGGAAGATGAAGAGAAAGGAGGAGACAGGAATCAGATCAGGCATTTAAGACATAACCCATAATTAACCACTCCTTTTGCCCTTCTGGCATGCTGCACTCACCTGATTGGTCAGAAAGAGAGTAGCATGGGTTAGTGATGGCATTGGTGATTTGAATGAACAATGGCTATTTCTCACTTATTCTAAGAAACCAAGTTGATTTCTTTATTACATTCCAGACCCTGCAGATGGAGAAGGCCCAGAGACACTGAGCTCAGCACTCTCGAAAGGAGCAGCTGTTTACAGCCCCTCCAGATACAGCTACCAGGTGAGATGAGAAATTGCTCATCTCTGGGCATAGGAGTATGTTCTGGGTTCCAAATGTTTTGAGATGCCATCTTTGCATATAGTTTCAGCAGCCTTGGAAATAAGCCATCATCTGCTCACCTTCAGGTAATAAATCATTCCAGAAAAATAAAGTGACCAGAAATAGCCATTTTATTGTCTTTGGTATTCTAAAAAGAACAAATAGTTAAGAAGGTGAAGAAGAAAAAATGGGATGTTGTAAATATTCACAAATCTGAACGATTTAAATAGGGACTTACTCACCTCTTTATGCTTTTCTTCCGAACTCTTTCTAGCTCCTGCAGTGTGATAGTCCACGGACAGAATCACAAAGCCTCCTTCAACAAAGTTCCTCCCCCTTTCGAGGACATCCTACCCAATCTCCAGGATACAGTTATCGAACTACTGCACTGAGACCTGGAAACCCCCCCTCTCATGGTTCTTCAGAATCCTCCCTCTCCTCTGCATCCTATTCCAGCCCCGCCCACCCTGTGTCCACAGACTCTTTGGCTTCATTTACGGGGACACCAGGGTATTATAGCAGCCAGCCGCATTCTGGAAACAGCACGGGCAGCAGTCTTCCAAGGAGGAGCTGCCCCTCTAGTGCTGCTAGCCCTACCCAGCAGGGCCCCTCAGACTCACCGACCTCAGACTCGGTTTCCCAGTCCAGCACAGGAACTCTGAGTTCCACCTCCTTTCCTCAGAACTCTAGGTCGTCATTGCCATCAGATTTACGGACTATCAGTCTGCCCAGTGCTGGGCAGTCCGCTGCCTACCAGGCCTCCAGGGTATCTGCGGTTTCCAATTCACAGCACTACCCGCACCGCGGGAGTGGGGGTGTGCACCAGTACCGACTCCAGCCACTGCAAGGGTCGGGAGTCAAGACTCAGACAGGACTTTCCTAGGGCTTCTGGATTTGGGCAAACAGAACTGAATGAGCCCATAGCTGCTTCCTTCCAGCTGCCTCTGGAACCTAGGCCAAGCAGATTGCTGGGGAAGAGGGTACAAGGTGCCAGAGGATTGGGTCTGGTCAACAAGAAACAAGACTTGTGGTCGCAACTGGCTCTGGCCTTGGAGAAAGATGTAAATCTTGTCTGAAGCAGAGACTATAAAGAAGTTTCTCCCTGCTGTTAAGGGTACATTGTTGACAAGCAAATGGTGTTTCAGTTAGTAACGGTTCTAAGTGCAATGAGTTGTGTTGAAGCCTCCATCTCCCATCCTTGCCTGTAGCCCGTAGTCACTTGTGCAGTGAGGACATCTTTTTTAAATCCAAAAAAAGTTTTCAAAGGAAGGGAAAAAAAAACGGAAAAGAGCCAATCTCAAAGCCCCAAGCCATCTGAGTAGTGTTAGGGTTTTATGCACTTAAGAAAAAAGGTAGGTATGTAAAATGTCCACCATAAGACGACCATTCCAAAAGCAGACATCCAAGATGTGTCCACCAAGAATGCTCACTACCTTTGTCTTTAAATCACCAAGAAATAAGCAGGGATAGTGAAGCTTGCAATGTTCTCTAAGGGGTGCCTGGCTCTCTGAAGAAAAGCTTATGGTCAACTCTTGATTATTCAGGAGCAGATTATCCTAGTAGATTGTCTGAGTCCCCAGCTGTTACCATCCCACTCCCCTTCCTCAAGCTATTTCACAGCTCAGTAACCCATGAAGTAGGTAGGTAAAGAAAAGAGGAATGTTAAGTGAGATGGGCCCACTGCCTTGCTACTTATCAGTTGTTGGCGATAAATTTGATTAGGAGGGATCCCAGGTGGTTTGGGAATTCTTTGAATTTTATTTTTCTACTCCCAGTTAATCAGGAGTTAATGATCCCTTGAGTAGGACCACCTCCGTGATTTGGGAGCATGCACTCGTGACTGCAGGGTAAGAGTGGAAAGATATGTTGTGTGTGTGGAGTGGTGTCAACAGGACTGTGATTGTGTGTGGGCATGTTCCACATTTCTTTGGGGGATGCTTATTTGAGAGTGGCACAGGTGAGAGAGTTAGAGAGCCACCCATGCACCTAACACTGTTCTGGATGAGAGACGAGAGCAGACTGGCTTCTCCCCATCAGTGCATTGTGCCTGTTGTACACCCCTGGAGGAGCCCTGGAGCCAGCCCAGGTGGGGTACACAATCTTTTTAAATTCCATACGGTTGCCAGCTTATTTCTTTCACTTGTTTACTGTACTATCCGGCGTGTTTTTATTTATCTAATTTTGTATTCAGTTATAACCATGGTAGGGTAGCAGATCTATGACAGGTGTAATCCCTGGTGCTGCAGTGGACCTTACTTCTTTTCTTTTGGACAAGATAATACTGTGAGTCTCCCTCCCTCCTTCCCTCCAGTTTGTTTTCTCCTTTTTCTCCCTAGCCCCTTGCATCCCCTTTCTTCTACTCTCTCCTACAACTATCATATGCACAGTCTTCTCTCTTTGTGTGTGACTGTTACAAAATTTCACTTTTTCAAAATTGAAATCAGGTGTTTGCTCAAATGAGGGGAGATTTTTTTTTTTTTAAATGCTGAGACTTCAGCAGAATACTTTTCTTTTTATTGTTTCCCCCACAAACCCATCAGTCTGGGAGAGCCTTGGGAGTGGAAATCATGTTGCCTGGGATGCTGGTTTCTTTGTATATTATATAAAACGTATGTAAATGTCTCTCCATTTGGGCTGGGGTTTGCATTCTCCCCTTGGCTGTTCACCAAGGGGAGAGGCCAGCGGGCAGGCGGCCCTCACCCTGCCTGGCACGTGCAGAGACCCCAGCCACTCTGTGTGGGCAGGGTGCTGTCAAGACCAGACCTCTGGGGGGGATGGGGGCGGGGGGTGGGGGGAACTCTTGGAAGGAAAGAAGTATCACTTCTTTCTCAAGTGGAGTGTTTACACCTTGATGTAACATTTGAACTTTCACAAGAGATGTAATAATTTTGATAATAAAATTCTTAACCATAATAATCATAAAGTTGAGAACTTATTTGTCCAATTTCGTGACCTGACCTTACCTAGTTTTCCTAACTATTTCCTTACCTGAAGAGGGCAAGGTATACCCACATTCAAGATGATGTACTCTTGGTGGAGTTGTTTTGCCCATAATGGGTCCAGGAATATAGATTAATTGTTTTTCTGCTTTTTTAGGATAACTAAGAGCAAGTCAGTCTGCAACAGTGGAACTGAACATTACAAACTGACTTGAACTAGACTAGAGTTCCTGACCTTGGCTTTACTCACTGAGCAATTTATTGGCTTTTTTTCTTTTTTATTAAACAATTCCAGGCATTGTTTTTGGTGGTGGATTTATGCTGATTAAAATGAGGCATGAGGCAGGTGGATAAAATCTCTAGATGCTGAACACACTAGAGCAGGGTGAGAAATAAACCAGTCCATAATTTCAAATAGTCATTACCATGTTATTTCATAGCTGATATGTAAATAGGGAGGTGGAAGGGGCCACTCTAGATTGGAGGTGACATTTCAGCTGAAACATCAGTGATAAGGAGGCAGTCATGGGATGATCTGAATAAAGATCATTCCTGGGGAGTTAGAATAGTAGGTGCAAAGCGTCTGAGCAAGAGTGGCTTGGTTAGGGTACAGTGAATCACCAGGGCGGGGAACAGGGATGGCACATACCCAGTAAAACAGGAAAATAAAGGTTAGATCATATAGCACCAGGGTCAGCACACTTTGCGTGAAGGGCCAGATTATATTTAGGCTTCAGAAACCATATGGTCTTTTGTCACAACTATTCAACTCTGCCATTGCAGTACAAAAACAGTCCTAGGCAGTACTCAGCTGAGCTCCAGTAAAACTATATTTACAGAAATACGTGGCTGTTGCCCTGGCCAATGTGGCCCAATTGGCTGGGTGACATCCCATAAGGTGAAATGCTTCCTGTTCAATTCCTGGTCAGGGCACATGTCTGGGTTGGGTTTGGTCCAGGTTGGAGTGAGCACAAGAGACAGCTGATTGATGTTTTCCCTCCCTTCTCTAAAAATAAGTAAAATCATTAAGAAAGGGAGGGAGGGAAGAACATGTGGTTAGTAAGATTTGGCCTACAGGGTGTAGTTTGTCGGTCACTGATGTAGAGCCTGTGGATTTAGTGTAAAGAATCTGGATTCTAAATACAGTAGGAAAGTCACTGCAGAATTTTAAGCAGAGACGGTCTAATTTATGTTTTGTTGATCGATTAGTTTTTTGTTTTTGTTTTTAATTACTCTGATTGTTTTGATTCTGTTGGGAAGCGAGATGAGTAGATTCCAGGAAATCATTTTGGAAGTAATAGCAGTTATTCAGTCAAGCAACAATACAGTGGTAGCTTCTGTTAAGACAATAACAGGGATAAGGAGAAGTACTTGACATCTGGGCACTGCTCGCTGGATGCTATGACAGTATTTTGCTCTAACGTATTTGGCAAATATGTATGGAGACCTATGATAGATTGCATTTTGCTAAGCATATAAAGGATTCAAAGATGGAGAAAATGCTATCCATTTGTTTTGGGGGGGGAGGGTTTAATGATTTTGAGAGAAACATCGATTTGTTTTTCCACTTGTTTATGCATTCATTGGTTGTTTCTTACATGTGCCCTTACCAGGGATCAAACCCACAACCTTGTATGTCAGGACAACACTCTAACCAACTGAGCTACTCTACCAGGGCTATCCCTTTCTTTAAGGGGCTTAGAAAATAACTAGATATAATAATAAAAATGACTGTCGTTTTAGAAGCCCCTTCCAAAATGCCTATATGAATACTTAAGTAACCTTCCAACAGCCACAACTGAATTCTGCCACGGGTAAGAGGAGATTAGGTGCATGGTTTTATTCAAAAGCATTTCTGTATATAGTATCTTATTTGGTCTGATAGTTCTGTGATGAAAGCAAGCCAGATACTAAAATTTAAAGATGAGAAATTGAGGCCTGGCGTAGTGTTCCAGCTGAACCAGAGGGCTTCTGATTATGAGTAAGCTCGTATGATTTTTGCCAGAATTAGAAGGTTCTGTTCCATAATCATTTACTAAACACCTGTAGTGCTGGCCTATAGGTCAGGTGCTAGGAATATGAATGTAAGACAACCAACTGCCTATTGGGAATTAGTGGTCTATTTGTTGTTATCAAGTTGCCTACTCTGTTGCCAGGTACTTCGCTTTTGATACAGTATAAATGTAAGCTGAACAGTATTAAATGAAACTAGTGCAATTGTGTACCTTGTTTATGGCTTTACAGTTTACCAGACTCCATTTATGCCATTGGCTAGCTCATTCACACTTAATGTATAAGGTAGGTATTATTTCTGTTTTATAATTTTTAAGTGAACTTCAGAGGATACAATTTGTCCAAGGTTTCTCTCTCCTAAATGACAGGCCCAAACTGACAATTTTGGAAATTTTGCAATATATCAAGGGGGCGGGGTTGTGGGGAGAGAAAGAAAAGCTAGAGATGCTGTGAAACTGACTAGAAATCACTTAACCAGCTGAAAAAGTGTGTCATACTTTTTTCTACCTTGTTAACAGTAGTCAGGCCTTTTTGGCCCTCAGGCATCAGTGTCATGGTACAGGAGCCTGTTTAGCAGAGGTCACTCTGAAGAAAAGTGTACACAATTGTCTAAATGAAGCAGGCCATTTGCTCTGAAAATACAGAGATTATCAACTCATCAACCAGAATTGGGATAGCCACCTGAGAGGGGCATAGAGCAAGAACGGTTTGCCAAGGTTCTTAATATAGCCTGTGCTCAAGATTGATGAAGGCAGCAGCTTGGAGAAAAGCATAATTATTGAAGAAGATGGTGTTCTCTTACAACTTCTACCTATTTCTACATTAAAAATTTATCTGACAGATTCTGAGGTAGTATCGTATTGAATATTTCTCAAATCCCTGAAGAAAGTGCACAGAGCAATCATGATAGCAAAACAAAACCTTGGGCAACATTACAGGAAAATTAGGTATCCTTATGAGCCCCAAAAGAAGGTATGTAGAAATAAAGCACCTGTGGAAATAAATCATCACAAGACCTACATGGTATCGCGTGGTCCAGAGGAAGCAATAGGACATCTGATGAATCAGCTCCAAAACAAGTACTCGAAAGTTCAGTGAGCCAATTTGAGAACAGCTGTCAGAATCTGAGGGGTGTGCAGTGGGTACCAAGGCTGCTTGGTTAGGCCAAGGGTCTGGAGCAGCGTGGACCCAAAATAACTTCTAACCAGCAACGCCCTCAGGACAGAGTTCCACACTGAAAAGATAACAGAAACCAAATTTAGCAGGACAGTCAACGTAAAGATGGAGTTGTGGGATCATACTCGGGGAAGTATTTCGAAAGAGTGAAACTAGAGCTACCCCATTAAATCCAGAATATGTTGTCCTTCTAGGAACAATATAAGGATATTAAATAAACTTATTTTGTTCTTTAACTCCTGAAAGAAACAGTTAGAGCCCTGGCTTGTGTGGCTCAGTGGATTGAGCCAAAAGGTTGCTGGTTCAGTTCCTGATCAGGGCACAGGCCTGGGTTGTGGACTAGGCCCCTGGTTGCGGGTGTGTGAGAGGCAACGAATTGCACATTGATGTTTCTCTTCCTCCCTTGCCCTCTCTAAATAAAATCATTTTTTTTAATGTTGTAAAGTCCTACCATATTCTGTGCTGAATTTAGCTGCTTGCATGTTTCATATTTAATATCTTACACAAAAAGTAATGTGGAAACTTGAAACTAAAAACATCTCATAAATCATGTCTCCTTAAAGTTGTAGGAAAACTAACATACAAATATAGGTAACAGAAAGGATCAGTCAGATGCCAAAGAAAGCAGAATAATATCTCCACAGACAATAAAATCATGCTAAAGACATGGCAGGTAAGCAAAATGATGCATCAAAAACAAGGAATAGAGAGAAACTTCCTCAACTTGATAAGGAATAGCTACAAGAAAAACCTGTAGCTAACATCCTACTTAGTTGAGATAGACTAGACGCTGTGATACTAAGATCAGGAATGAGCTAAGGATAGTCACTCCTTCCCCACTCTGGATGTCCTAGCTAATGCAATGGGACAAGAAAGGGAAATAAGTATACAGTTTGGAAAGGAAGAAATACAATGTTTTGCTCACATATGATGTACTGTCTTGTAGGAAATCCAAAAGAGCAATAAAACACTTGTAAAACTAGTAAGTGATAGCAAGGTTGTAGGATAAGGGTTAATATACAAATGTCAATCACCATCCTATATCAACAACATATAACTGAAATTTGAAAATTAAAATAACATTTACATTAGCACCCACAAGAATGAAACCTAACAAAATGTGTCAAGGAAGTATATGAGGAAAACTACAAAACACTAAGAGAAGAACTAACTAAACGGATTCCGTAGCCATGGATAGGAAGACTCAGTGTTAGGATGTCAGTTCTCAACTTGATCTGTAGATTCATAACCCAGTCAAAACCCCATCAAGTTATTTTGTAGATAACAAGCTAAAATTTACATGAAGAAGCAAAAAATCCAAAATAGCCAACACAGTATCAGAAGAGAAGAACAAAGTCAGGAATAATCCTACCTGACTGACTTGATAAAAAGCTATGGTAATCAAGACAGTGTAGTATTGAAAAAAGGATGGACAAAGAGATCAATGGAACAGGACACAACACCCAGAAACACAGTCAACTGATAATTGACAGGCAGAGGCAATAAAGTAGAGAAAAGATAAGTTTTCGGCAAATAGTGCTGGAACAATGACATCCACATGCAAAAAATATTAATCTAGACACAACTGACATGCTTCACAAAATTTAACTCAAAATGGATCACAGACCTAAATGTAAAAAACAAAACTATCAAACACCCAGAAATAACAGGAGGAAATCTAGAAAGTTTGGCATTGACTTTTCAGTTGCAACGCCAAAGCCACCATTCGTGAAAGAAAGAATTGGTAAGCTGGACTTGATTAAAATTAACTTCTCTGCAAAAGACACTATGAAGAAAACGAGAAAACAAACCACAGACTGGGAGAAAATATTTGCAAAGTGTATACCTGATCACGGACTGTTAAAACTCAACAATAAGAAAACCTAAAGCAATCTACAGATTCAATGCAATCCCTATCAAAATTTGTCTTTTTCTTTTTACAGAAATAAATACATATTACAAAGCTGTAGTAATTAAAACAGTATGGCATTGGCTTAAAAGCAGGCACATAGATCAATAGAACAAAATAGCTCAGAAATAAACCCATGCATATGTCAATTTTTTTCACTTTAGACTTTTTAATATTTCATACAGTGATTATGGTGCATTCAGGAACCCAACCTTCCAGCCCCACTAGGAGGGTCTCCACATATGTTCTCCCACCCCTTTTGAGGGCCCCAGGGTTTAGAGTGGAGGAAGGGGAGATAACCACATCTGGGACTGACCCCAGAGACTCCCTGCCCTACTTCACTCTCCCCAGGGATTAAAGGTTAACACCTGGACACAGCCGGTCATGAGCCCCTCTGTCCCTGCATGTGCACATATGCACAGTATGGTTCCTTGCTGAGTTGTTCAGCTCCTGGCAGGACTCCAACTCAACAGCACTGAGTCAAGATGGGGGCAAGAGGGCTAGGCTAAGCAGACCCTGAGAAGGAAGGGGGCTCCAGCCGTAGAAAGAGAACTGCAGGAGGGAAGGAGTGGAGGCCTCCCACCTCGTTCATCTCGCGGAGAGTCTCATAGCTCTCGGGTTCCCCAGTGGCTGAGGATGGTAAGTGGGAGGACAGGAAAGCGAATGGTCCAGGCATGCTTTCCCTTAGCCAACCCCAGGGGCTGGTGGTGGTCAGAGTTATGAATAGGGGCTATGTCCCTGCCTTGGGAAGGCTGGGAGTGGGGCTTCATTGCACAAAATACTGTGGAAGGCCCACACACAGGTGGTGGGGCCTAGCCAGTCTGTGTACAGAGATTATGGTCAATTTTTAGTGAAGGTGGCAAGTATACAACGGTGCTTGGAAAACTGGACAGCCACAGGCAGAATAAAGCTGGACCACTATCGAACAGCATACACAAAAACTAACTCAAAATGGATTAAAGACAAATGTAAGACTGAAATCATAAAACTCCTAGAAGAAAACATAGGTGGTAAGCTCCGTGACAGCAGTCTTGGTGGTGATCTGGTGAGTCTGACACCAAAGGCCAAGGAAACAAGCAAAAATAAACAAGTGAGACTACTTCAAACTAAAAAGCTGCCCGCAACAGGCAACCTATGGAATGGGAGAAAATATTTTGCAAGTCATATATCTGATAAGGGGTTAATATCCAAAATATATGAAGAACTCATACAACTCAATAACAAAAATATTCAATTTAAAATTGGTAGAGCATATGAATAGACATTTTTCCAAGGAAGACATACAGACGGCCAACATGTACATAAAAGAGTGCCCAACCTCACTAACCATCAAGAAAATTCAAACAAAACCATAATGAAAGTACTCAAAATTTATATACATGTAATATTTAGCCCCATACTTATACAAAATTTAAGACACGTCTTTACTAAATAAAATTTCATACAATTTCAAAAAGAATCATGAGATATCACCTCATACCCGTTAGAATGGCTGTTATCAAAAAGACAAGTGATAACGAGTGTAGAGGAAGATGTGGTGAAAAAGCAACCCTTATGCACTGTTGGTGGGAATGTAAATTGCTCCCACTATGGAAAACAGTATGAAAGCCCCTCAAAAAATTAAAATAAGACTACCATATAATCCAGCAATACCGCTTCTGGGTATTTATCCAAAGGAAATAAAAGCACTAACTCAAAAAAATATCTGCACCCCCCGTATTAACAAAAGCATCATTTATAGCCACGATATGGAAACAACCTAAATGTCCATTGATGAATCAGTGGATTTTTCTTAAATGTGTAGATAACCATAAAAAAGAAAGAAATCCTGGCATTTGCCACAACATGGATGGACCTTGAGGGCATTATTCTAAATGACATGTCAGAAAGACAAATACCAGATGATCTCACTCATGTGTGGAATCTTAAACACAAAAACGAAATGAACTCATGGCTACAGAAGACAAATGGGTGGTTGCCAGAGACCTGGGATGGGGCCTGAGGTGGCAAAATGGATTAATGTGATCAAAACATCAAACGCAGTTATAGAATAAATAAGTCCTAGAGACGTACAGCATGGGACTAGTCGATAATAACTGTGTGTACCTTTACAAGTTGCTAAAAGAGTAAATCGTAAAAGTTCTCATCACAAACTTTTGTAACTGTGGTGATCTTTTCACAATAGGGTGCATATATCGAATCATGCTGTACACCTGAAACTAATGAATTATGTCAGCTATATCCCAATTTAAAAAAAAACAAAACAAAAAACAGAAGATGAATGTAAGTAGATGTACTTGACCTCCATGGTTTAGACCCAGCCTATACTTCAAACCTTATTTCCTCTATTCTTTACATTGCCCAATGCGATTATAATTTCCTTAAGGTCAGAATTTTACTGTTAATTGTCTACAGTTTTGCATACAGGATATGCTTAATTCTTTGAGAAATTGACAGAAGGGAGGTGAGAAGGAAACGATAGATATAACCTCCTGGATAAATAAATGGATTTTCCTAATATCTTAGAAGATCAAGTAGATAAAGTTAAGGTCATAACGTACAAGTTAAAGAAAATTTCTACCAAAAGAAACATGAAACAAAAACAGTGGTGAGGAAAAAAGGATTGTGTTCAATTTACTAATGAGAGCTTTAGTAAATCAATCGGGCACATTGGTTTTTAAAGGCTGTTCTTAAAGATGTATAAATTTTAAGGTCCAATGGTATTAATACCCACTAGCAGGAATAAGCCTACTACAGTTCTTCAAATAAAGCTTTATGTGTGGTTAAATGCAGAATTTTTAAAATCACATCCTTGGCAAAAACTGATTTTAAATGGCAAAAGATCTGAACAGACACTTCACATACAGATGGCAAATACGCATGTGAAATGATGCTCAATATCGTATGTCATTAGAGAATTGCAAATTCAAACAACACCGAGCAGTTATCACTAGATAACTGTTATAATGGCCAAAATCCAAAACACAGACAACACCAAATGCTAGTGAGGATGTGGAGCAACAGGAATGCAAAATGGTACAGATATTTTGGAAGACAGCTTGACAGTTTCTTGAAAAAAACTATATTATCCAGCCATCGCACTTACCAGTATTTACCCACAGAAGTTGAAACATATGTCCCCACAAAAACTTGTACATGAATGATTACAGCAATTTATTAATAATTGCCAAAACTTGGAAGCAATCATGAAGTCCTTTGGTAGGTGAATGGGTACGTAAACTGGTACATCTGGAAAATGGAATATTTGGCGTTAAAATGAAATGAGGTTATCAGGGCATGAAAAAACATGTTAGAATGTCTAATGATTATTACTAGCAGTAAAAGAAGCCAAAACCTTGTGGTTCCAATTACTGTCATGCACCACATAACAATGTTTTAGTCAATGACAGACCACATACATGACAGTGGTCCCATAAGATTCTAATGGAGCTGAAAAATTTTTATTGCCTAGTGACATCATGGCTGTCCTAACATTGCAGGGCAGTGCATTATTCATATGTTTGTGCTGATGCTAGTGTTAACAAACCCACTGCACCACCAATGGTGTAAAAATATAGCACATACTAGATATTTTATGTACAGTACATGATACTTGTTAATATTAAATGACTATGGTACTGGTTTATGTATTTATTATACTGTATGTTCATTGTTATTTTAGAGTGTACTCTTTCTACTTATAAAAAAGTTTGCAGTAAAATAATACGATGTGTTACGCCAACAGCCACCTCATCTCACATCCATTGCATCTTTTGATTGTCTTTTCTTTTGTGCTTGACTTAACCCTGTGTTGTTTTGTGCAGTGACATGCTGCACAGGCTTGTATCCTAGGAGCCACATGCTATGCCACACAGCCTAGACGTGTAGAAAACTGTACCACCAAGGTTCGCGTAAGTGCACTCTATAATGTTCGCACAATGATGAAGTTGCTTAACTACTGTCATTAAGCGGTGCCTGGCTGTAGGTGACATTCTAGAAAATGAAAAACTATCGGAACAGTAAAAAGATTGGTTGCCAGGGGTTTGGGTAGAGAAATAAATGGGCAGAGCACAGGATTATTCAGGCGGTGGAATTATTTTGTATGGTACTGTAATGGTAGATACATATCATACATTTGTCCAAACCCATAGAACATACAACCCCAAGAATGAAGCTTAATGTAAACTGCAGATTTGGGGTGAAAATGATGTGTCAGTATAGGTTCATCAAGTGGTAACACATGTACTGCTCCCATAGGGGATATTAATAATGTGGGAGACAGCGTGTGTGAGGCAGGGAGAATATGGGAAATCTCTACTTTCTGTTCAATTTTGCTGGGAACCTAAAACTTCTCTTTAAAAAAGGCTAGAAATATAGAAGACAGGCAAAAATAAAAGACGTATCATGTATATAAAAGACAAAAAAGCAAGGGAACGGAATACCAAAAGTTACAATTCAAGAAAACTTTCCTAAAATATTTTAAACTACAAATTGAAAGAGCATATTACAAGCCTCATAAAGTCTACTCAGAATGACCAAATGCCAAGACGTCCTAGTAAAAATTGTTGGAGTTTAAAGGAAAGGAAAAAATCTTGGGTGCTCAGGCTCCCCCAAAAGTTACTTACAAAGAAAATTAAGTGTTGACGGGAACACTTAATGGCAAAAGAAAATGGAATAATATAGAGACTGAGCCCAGGGTCTCATACCAGTCGAGCTGACTTTAGAGCACAGTAGCAGCAAAACCTCCTCATCACGCAAGAACTTGGGGGATTTTATTTCTATTAACTCTTTCCTAGGACTCTATTGGAAACTGAGCTTCTGACAACCAAAATGTCTTGAGAAACAAAACGAAGCCTGGTAGTGGGTTAATTGTGTGGTCAGCTGCATGTAGAGCTAAGACTAAATGAGGGATATAAGGAAAGGGTGTAGTTTAAAATGGTTTATGTGATCTAGGCAATTAGATAACAGGATTGCTATAAAAAATAAGCGGAAAATATGTTTTTAGTAATCATATTGTTGGTAGTATATCTGAGAGCTTTAATGTGAGGAAAAGCAAATGAATCCAGTGTCCTTGAGAACTGAATTCTCAGTGTAGGGAAGTAAGTGCTTATATATATTAAGATAGAAGATGTTAAGCCAAGCTCTGGTTGGCGTGGATCGGTGGTTTGAGTGCTGGCTTGTGAGCCATAGGTCGCTGGTTTGATTCCCAGTCAGGGCACACGCCTGGGTTGCGGGCCAGGTCCTCAGTTGGGGGGCGTGCAAGAGGCAACCGATTGATGTATCTCTTGCACGTCAATGTTTCTCTCTTTCTCCCTTCCCCTCTCTGTAAAAGTAAATAAATAAAATCTTTTTAAAAAGAAGATGTTAAGCCAAAACCTTCCATGTATCACTATTAAAGCATGAGGTATTTTATTACTATAGATAAGTCACATATCTGTACATAAGTTTTGTGTGTCTGTGTCTTAGCTGTCACCTGGGAAGGTTTAGAAATGGGGCTTAAGAAATGGCTGATTTTGAGGGAGCAAGTATACAAGATCAGCCTGGAACATGTTATACCAGAGAGTAGGAGTATTATCAGATAGTTATGGTTAGGTTTAAAAGACTGACACCAACCTAAAGTAGCTTCTACTGACCAACAATGGGACATTTTAAGCATTAATTAGGATAATAAATATAATGGAACCAAATACATGAAATATGTTTAACTCCATGAGTTCTAGGGGTACCAAGGCATAATAATTGTTTATCCCTGGAGGTGCTTTCCAGCACCTCTGGATCTGTTCGGGTGCCAACAGCCTGCCTCACTAGTGTTTTTGCACTAAGTGTATTTGCAAGTGGCTTCAAACTAGAACTCCATGTGAAACTTTCAACCTGGTGAATTCTGCCAACTTCGTACTCCTGTTACCTTTAGTCACTTCTCCACGTGAGAGTTCCCTTCATCCTCTGGCTGCAGTGCTCTTTACTCTTATAATGTGTCTATGTCCCTTCCTTTCTCCCATGCTCCCTGAACACTATCTATCTATCTATCTATCTATCTATCTATCTATCTATCTGTCGAGGAGAACAAAGTATTTTATTACCAAAAGTTCAAGTAAAGGAAGTCTCAAGCTTGATGCAAGATAAGACACTAGGCACAAAAGCCTACTGTCACATTAACAAAATCTACACATGAAACCTTGGGTCACTCAGAGATGTGTCTTTTCATTGCTAGACAAACCTCCATGTTGTCTGCTGGCCTTCACTGAGACCCGGCTCACTCCTAAGGACACCACCACCTTGGCGGCCCTTTTAAGTGCAGACTGTTCCTTCTCTCTCATCCTGTTGCATGGAGGTTCTCCCCAAATGTTCCCAGAAAAATACATCTTGTCTCTTAGGGAAAAGTTCCTGCTGCTCCGGAAGTATACAACATCTGGTTTTTGTACTGTTAGCCCTCTTCATTGCTGTCACCTTTCAGCCTTCCAGCCACTCTCATTCTTTGATTCTTGGACAACTTTGACTCCACTTCTTTCCACTTCCTACCATTTGGGTGGACATCCTAATCAGGGTGCTTTGCATCTCAAAGTCTTCCAGAATTACACAGGATATTCAGGGCAATCACTCAGCTTTCTAACCACAATCTCCTGTCCTCCCAGCTCTCTCACACAAACGTGAGTCCCTTAAGTCTCTTAGTTCTTCCATTTTCTCCATCTGCCTGTCCCGTTGTGGATGCTTCTTTTTCAATACTCAACCTACATCTCATGGTGAATCTCTGAAACACTCTCAAGATGCATGGCTTACCTTGCACCTGCCTCTCAACCTACCATCAACCGTCCCTGTGCCTTTCTGTCTGTCGGTGCCCCCACAAATTCATGGCTAGTACCTGTCAGTACTTTACATATCCTTTGACAGCTCCCTTAGCAACTGTTCCAGACTTTCCCCACTCTTCTCAGACCCTCTGCCCGTTCCCTTCTCCCTGAGTAGCCGATCTTGCCTCCTGCTTCACTGAAATCAGGCAAGGGATCCCAAAACCTTGCACTTCCCTCTGCTCCAAAATAAGGCTTCCTCTCCTCTTCCATTAGCCAACCTCTCTTTATCTTTAAACTTTTACTGGCCATGAACTCTGAACAACCAGAGCTCTTCGATATTTAAAGAAAGAAATTCCACATCCTTCTCTAGATTACATGCTGATCCTTGTCCAGTGCTGGCACACTTTGTATACTTAATATTTCTTGAATGAATTCCAATCATATCCCCTTATCTGCACTTCTCCAAAAATTGATCTTCACGCTGCCACCTCCCATTCTCTCCCTGAACAGACCTCAGTTTGGCTCTCCTCACACTTCTCTGAACATGCTCTTCAACCATGGCGTCTTTGATCCCAAATCCAGTGGATACGCTTTCCAGTACCGAATTTTGCACCTCTCTGTTGACCTTTCCACCTGACCCGTTGACCTTCCCCTTGAATTCTAAGGCCTTGCTTTCCATAACAGTGCATTCTTATGGTTCTCATAGGCCTTCCATTGTCCTCTCTTTTTGGACAGCCATTACTCCGACCTTTATATGTTAGTGTTTTCCAGCAATCCATAGCCCCATGGTCTTTTCACACTGTATATACAGTCACCCTAAGCAAGCTCATCTGTGCTTTACATTTCAACCATTACCTGTATGCTCATGTTTCTGGTCAGATCTTTTTCTTGAGCTCTCAAATCCAAAGAAGTCAGTTAACTATTGGAAAACTGCGCCAGGATGCCCCACATGCATCTCAGATTTAGCATGTCTCAAACTGAACAGCTCCCCTGCTGTACTGACAAATTTCCTTTTTTTTCTTTTTTCAAATTTCTTTCTTTATTTTTTAGAGAGGGGAAAGGGAGGGAGAAAGAGAGGAATGGCAATGTGTGGTTACCTCTTGCGTACCCGCTACTGGGGACCTGGCCTGCAACCCAGGCATATGACCTAGGCTGGGAATTGAGCCAGTGACCCTTTGGTTCACAGGCTGGCACCCAATCCACTGAGCCACACCAGCCAGGGAGCAAATTTTCTTTTTAACTGTCCTCCTGATGCCATTCTGTATTCCTTACCTCCACAATCAATCAGTTACCAAGTATCCTCAATTCTACTTCCTAAATATTGAATTTTTCACCTCTCAGGGACTCTGCCACCACCTTGCTTCAGGCCAGGCTTCTGATTTCCCTTTCATTAAAATTGTCTGTGTCTAGCTCAGTTCATTAGAACAGTAACCTGATACATCAAGTTTGCGGGTTTGATCCCCAGTCAGGGCACATACAAGAAGCAACCAATGAAAGCATAAAATAAATGGAGCAGCAGCCCTGCCTGGTGTAGCTCAGTGGATTGAGCTCCAGCCTGCGAAGCGAAGGTTGCAGGTCCTGTTCCAGGTCAGGGCACATGCCTGGGTTGTGGGCCAGGTTCCCCGTTGGGGGTGTATGAGAGGCAACTGATCGATGTGTCTTTCCGTCTCTTTCTCCCTCCCTCCTCTCTCTAAAAATAAATAAAATCTTTTTTAAAAAACAGAACAAATTGATCTCTCTTAAATAAATGAATAATTTTTTAATGAATAAAATCAAATTATCTCCCTCTAATTCAGCCCCCCTATCACCGCAACCAGAGTGACTTTTCTGAAACACAAATCTAATTGTGTCTCTTTGCTGCTTAAAATCCTTCCATGTTTCCCCATTGCCCTTAGGTCTGGAGCTTTGTCATCCTCTGGCCTTTGCCAGTCTGTCCAGACTAATCTCTGACCCTCCCTGCCTCACACTCACAGTGCAGCATTTAGTTCTCTGCACAGACCATTCTGTGTCTTACCCAGATCTCTTTCCTCAAGCTGCCTTCTCTTTATGAATGGCTTTCTTGACCCATTCATAAAGGAGAAGACTTGTGATGCTACACAAGTCTTATTCATTCTACTATACACACGTGCCCAGCTCTACTCACTCCACCAAAAGCCATATAGGGTGTCCCTACCCAGGTCGCCCACAATACCCTGCATCTAGCAACTTTTACATTTTTACATGTCATCTCCCCAGCCAGACTGGCCATTAAGTCAGGGTCTCTGTTTTCTCTCTCTCTCTTTTTAAGACTTTATTTATTTTTAGAGAAAGGGGAAGGAAGGGAGAAAGAGAGGGAGAGAAACCTCAATGTTTAGTTGCCTCTCGAGCACCTCCTACTGGGGACCCGGCTCGCAACCCAGGCACATGCCCTGACTGGGAACTGAACCAGCGACCTTTTGGTTCACAGGCTGGCACGCAATCCACTGACCCACACAAGACAGTGTTTTTGTTCCTTAAGTGCTGAGTCTATACTGAGTGCACACGATTCCCAAGTGCAAAAATTATAATCAACGTAGCTGCTATAAGGGGCATGTTACAATGCGGCAGACACTACGAAACAATCCACATACATTCCCTCAGCATTCCTTACAACTTCCTCAAGACCACTATGGTCATCCCCATTCATTCAGTGCGGATTTAGAGAGAGGTGAAGGGGCTTGTCCAAGGCCACACAGGTAGAAAAGGGCGGAGCCTTGTTTGTTCTAGTCAGAGTCCTAAGTCCAAAGCCAAGCCTATGCAATCAGGCATGTGCAGGGACTGAAGCTGCCCATTCCATCTATTCTCTCCTTTTCCTTGCTAACAGAACCCCAATTTTGGGGGGGTGGCAATGTGCCTAGTTAACAGGCTACAGTTTCAGCTAGGTGTGCTATGTGATTCAGTATTATGGGATTTCTAGAAGTCTCCTTCAAATGAAATGTGAACCAAGTGACCAGAGGCCCAGCAGTCCTTTGGGGCAGGAAGTTCCCCTTGAGGATGGAAGCCAGGATTGGAGCGGCACCGAATCGCACTGTGGGCCGGAGTGGCCATGGTCTGGCTTCATATGACGGGAAAATAAACTATGCCGTTAAGTCACGGTAGTAGAGCTCTGTTAATATGCAGCCAAACCTGGTACGAAGAATCAGGCTAAATTTCATCCCTCTTGATCCCCTGCGGGCCGACTCAGAGAAGGAGAAGCCAGCATGGGTGATATAAATTGTTTCTTTATTTGAACATCATTCCACCTGTACTGAAGCTCAAATCCAGCAGCAGCAAAAGGGGTCTGGACCGAAATAAGTGTTACCAAATTGGACAATGAAACAGTGAGGACACATTCAGACAGAACTTACTAATGGGGTGTAGACAACACCAAGCTATCCTAACATCACACAGCACAGGCCCTCTGAGGTCTGCTGGCTAGCGCTCTGGGAAGGATTGTGGCTCCCTTTTCCCCTTCTCAGGAAACTGCAATCCCCCCACAAAGGCCAGCCCTGAGCCAGGCAGGGGCCTGTGGAAATTTCTTGTGCTGGGTACACCCCAGCTTCTCCAAAGAGAGGGCCTCCCTTTCTCAGTCCACACTGGAAACTGGAGAAGGGGGATTCCCGTGGGTCCAAGCAGGAATCTCAAAGGAAGGCAAGGAATTTTCCCCCACGGCCTTGTGTCTATAAGCTCCCAACATCTTGGCTTTTCCAGGCATGAAAAGGATCTTAATTCTACCCGTGGTCCTCACACCCTCAGGAAAACAGTGTTTTCCTCCATGGGCACTGGTCCCCAAAGAGGAAAGTTTTCACATCCCAGGGACCCAGAAGGACTCAACCAACCTGTGCATTCTGAACCCCATCTAAGATACGGCCACTTTGATCTATCCTGAAAAAGTCCCCAGACCAGAGCAGAGAAAGCTAGGGAACACCAGACCCCTCGACCCAGTCACAGTGAGGGCAGGCGTACATCGGAGACCCACTCAAAGCCCAGCTTTCGGGGACCAAGAGAACAAGAGACATCTCTTCTGCTTCCATCTACTCCCAAAGGCTAAATCCCAACGCCTGCCTGGCGTACGGGCATTTCACAAATGTCCCCTGGCCATTATAGCTTCCTTGCCCCAGGAGCCATCTGGGCCACCCTTCAGCTTTCCCTGGGGCCCTGGCCGAAGCATCTGTTACCTACCCTGTTCCCACCGTTGCAGAAGCCTCCCGGACAGAGCTATGGTTTTGTCCTGACTCTGACCTCTTTCTCTTCCCTGTGTTAACCTGGTGTTCCTTCAGCTCACCCAATCCTGCTTTCCTAACCTCTGAATTCTTCGCCAGGGCAACAGCTGGCTAAGTAGACTGCCCCGAAGGAAATTAACCTCTCTCTTCTCTGCCACTCACCCACTCCAGTGGCACTAGCCCACTCTGCAATCATCTGGGCTGTTCCCTGGATATGAAGCTGTTGGCTGCCTGGGCCCGTCCTTGGCCTCTGAGGAGGTAGGCTCTAACGTCTCCTCAAGGCGCAGGCGGCTGGTGGCCCCTTGGGTGGTCCCCTCAAACAGTGCACACAGCAGCTGCTCCCCCCTTCCTCAGCGTCCTGTTGCCTTCATTCTCCTCCTCTCCTTCCCCCTCCATTTCTCCTCGTATCCCTGCTCCCACAACTCTTCTCTCCGTCTGCCTCCTTCCCTAGCCCTAATCCTTCTTCCGTCTTTCCAATCCCCTCTCCTCCCCCATCCCAGGTTCTCTGCCCCTCTGGGTACCCCCTCTGTTCAGTCTTCCCCTCTCCTTCCTCCATTTCTGCACCTCTCTGGATCCCCCTCCTTCTTGCTCTGTCTCTGCCTCTCTGGCTCCTTCTCTCCTGTCTCTTCTAATCTTTCTCCCTCCTCTGTCTCCTCCTCATTCCCGAACGCTTGCTCCAACCCCTCCCTCGCAGCTCTCCAACAGCGGGCTTTGGTTTGGACCTGCTCCCTGCTCCCTGCCTCCCACAAGGCTCCCGGCCCCCTCCTCTTTCACCTGGGGCCCTGGTGTCCAGCCGCACCTGCTGGGGAAGGTGCCAGCAGAGGGGCTGCAGCGCAGGGCACGGTAGGAGCAGGAGAGGGGGCGCCCAGTGTTGGGTAAAGCGCGGACAAGGCGTTTGCCCAGAAGGAGGGAGTGAGAAGGTGGGGGTGGGAGGTCAGGACTTGGGAAGCTCCAGGTCTCCGGAATCCTACCAGGACCCAGCATCCGATCCCAGTTAGGGTCCAGACGTGGGGCTCAGGCAGAGGATTTCTAGAGTCTGTCTTGGAAACCCTCCCTCTCAGGTTCAAGTCCGATGGAAATGAACACAAGGTTGGCAAACACACGGCGCTCGCTGCTTTGTTCCCCTTCTTTGGCTGAGGCCAACATAACAAAATGGTGGGGGGCCTCATGCTCCTCTCCAGTGGGCCTGGCAGCCAGGACCTGCAGACAGAAGCAGGCACACTGGGGACGCCCACCCGCCTCCTGAACTAGGGCCCGAAAGGGGCTGTCCACGCCCCTGGCCAGGTGGCTCACCGCCAGGTCCATGCGGCGGCGGCAGCAGCAGCAGCAAGGGGAGTCCAGAAACACCTGGAAATCTCCCTTATTTGCTCCCTGCCAAGCAGGAAGGAGATGCTCCCCACAGCGGGAGGAGGAGGGGAGATGACTCCCCACATACTTACACAGGCACACACACTCACTCACACACACACACACGCACACACTCATGCCTCAGCTCCAAGCATTGCCCATTGGGCTGCAGACCCTGGCCATATCCCAAGGCGAGAGGTGGGCAAGAAGGATGAAGAAGTGGGGACAGGGTCACAAGGCCTGGGGATGGGGACAGGGGGTACCCTGTTCAGAGGTGACCTGCAAGTTCAAGTTATGCAGAAAAGTATCAAAGAGGCAAGACAGTCTCTGCCCTTAGCAAATGCCAGGGTCAGGCGGCATGAGAAGGGGCAGAGGAGTGATATCTCCCCTAATGCCCCACTGTTAGGCCCCCTCCCCAACCTCCAACCCTAACAACAGGGCCAAGGAGTCTGTGCTGTACAAAACGGGCCGGGGTCAAGGGTCCAGTCGGTGGCGAGACATCCCAGCAGAGAGGCCAGGCAAGCCCCGGCTGCCCAGGGTCCGAGGGCCTCCTCCAGTTCCCTCAGAGCCCATCTGTCTTTTCTCAGACTCTGGGCTGAGCAGGGCTCCAGCTGACAGGGAAGCCCTGTGCTTTCTCCCTTGGTGCAGCTCAGGCTCCTTTGGGAGAGCTGGGAGCACCCTGGAGCAGGGACAGAGCAGCCCTGGTGAGGCCTGGAGCTCTGCGAAGATGTGATGGAACCATTATAGGCAAGAAAGAAAGAGAAAGAGAAGAAAAGAAAAGGGAGAAAAGGAAGGGAAAGGAAAGGAAACAGAAAAGAGAAAAGAAAAGGAAAAGAGAAGAGAAGAAAAGAAAAGAAAAGAAAAGAAAAGAAAAGAAAAGAAAAGAAAAGAAAAGAAAAGAAAAGAAAAGAAAAGAAAAGAAAGAGTAGGCAAGAGTTTGGTAGCCCTGGGGCAGTGTCTTCAGTAAGTTTCTTCGGGAGGCAGGGACCAGAGGGGCAAGGATACAGCCTGGCAGCAGCTCCCAGACTGAGGGAGCCTGCGGCACTGGAATCGAAGCGCCTCCTTCCCCTGGAGACTGCAGAGCCCCCAGGCCAGGCGGGGAGAGGGGAGGAGACCCCAAGGGATGTCCAGCTCCCTTAGGTCAGTTGAGGGAGGGCCCCAATCAGACCCTCCCAGGGTCTGCAAGGTCTCTCCCCTCCCCCAGGCCACACCCAGCCCCAAATCTCTTCAAAGTCTGGAGCTGGCAGGTGGGTAGCAGGTGAGAAGTCAGTCGAGACTGGGATCCTCCCTCCTAGCTTGAATGGAGGGTGAGAGGGCAAGAGGTGGGACACGCAGAGGGCAGGTCAATTCCTGGGCTGTGATCCTGGCCTTCAGGGTCCCTGTGAGTGAGCGACGGGGCAGGGGAGGACTCCCCAGCTGGAGACATCACCCCCTGGCCGCAACACGGAGCTTACTGTAGAGCTCACAAAATCTAAGAGAGAGAGAGAGAGAGAGAGAGAGAGAATTGGAGAAAGTCAGAGACCACCAGGGCATTGGAGTTCCCCTCAGCCAATCCTCAGGGCAAAGCTGGGCAGAGGGGTGAGCTGCACAGGCTCTGAAATCCCACCCAGGCCTCTGACCAGCTGGATGGCCCTGGCCAGGCCACTGGACCTTACTGAGTCCCAACTTCCTCATCTGCAAGCCGGGCAAAACAGCCTCTTTCACAAGGTGCTTCTGAGGGTCATAAAGACAAAACACCAGTCGAGGACTCTGCACAGTGTTTGGCACATACTAAATGCTGCAAATTACAGCAATTTATTCTATTTTTTTTCTTTTGTTCCAGAGGTCTTTGGCTTAGAACTGAACTCACTCATCTTGAGCTTTTAGTGATGGATGGAGATCCCTGGATGCTGTCGTCACTTTTACCACTGAGCTATCAGGGCTCTTGGCGAAGAGGAGAGGATGCTGAGTGGGCCTACCTCAAACCAGTCACATCCCCAACCAAGCGCGTTTAGAAAGGGCAGATGGCTTAGACATGCACTTCCATACGCTACCAGGAGAGGGCAGGCCCTGACTTCATACCAAGACCACAAAAGCCGCAGGGGATCAAGTTGTCCAGGGGCAGGAGGCTCAGAACTTAGGTTAGCAGATAGTAGCCCAGGAGGGCCTGAAATGGGCGTAGGCAGTGGGGAAGATCTTGGCCTTTGGACTTGCACCTGGGCTCAAATTCTGGCAACACCACTTAGGTGACTTTGGGCAAGTGATTGAACGTCTCCAGACCTCAGCTTTCTCATTTGTAAAACGGTGATCATGACGCCTGCCTGACGCAGAGTTGCGAGGAGTGGCAGCTGTTACTGAGCATGCACCACATGCCCATTTACAGGCATCATCTTTCTTTCTTCCTTGCAGGACAGCTCTATAAGGTAATACATTCTCACCGCACTCATTTTATGAAGTGCAGGAAACTGAGGCTTAAGGAGGTGGTCACTTCTCAGATCAGCCTGCTTCCAACACAGACAATCTGCCTTCGTAACCCAAGGGCTCCTCCACAATACTAAGTACCTCCTGCCAAATGAGATAGTCCTTTCCACCATTATCTCTCTTTTATAGATGAGAAGCTCCAAGAGATAAGTATAATTAGTGGAAAGTGCTAAACATAGAACCAGCTCAAGCTAATAGCCCAAGGAAGGGTGTGACCATGAAAATGACTACTATTTCTCATGGCAGAGAACACACACACACACACAGGCAGGGGTCTGTCCACTGATGCCATGCAGTCTCAGCCCCTGAGTCAGAAGACTGACACTCCTATGGAGAGGGATCTGGCACTATCCTTTCGATGGGATGTGCAGTTTCACTTCTGGAAAGACATCAAGAAGATACTTGTGTATAAAATGACAGAGACAAAGATGTTCATTGTAGCATTGCCAGTAATAGTAAAAACCTAGAAACTTCGCTAACAGCCCTGAAAAGGAGAATGATAAAAAAAAAAAAGTGCAGTTCCTTTATTTTATGTAATGCTAAGCACTGGATTAAAAGGGCAAGGTAGTTCTGGATGAAATGATAAAGAGAGATCTTTACAACATGCTCCAGAGGGGAGCACAAAAGCTATCTGAGGAGAGGTTTGTTTAGGATGATACCTGTCCTATGTCATATTAGCACTTCATAATACTCTGTTTTGTAAAGGGACAGATCAGGTTTGAGGATGCACAGATAAGCATCTGACAACAGTGGTGACCCCTGAGGCTCTGGCCTTATGTATATGTTTTCTTCATTGTATTTGAACATTACTTGTTATACACAATATACAGTATATGCAATATACTACCTATAAAGCACAGTTCAAGAACTGTAACTCTACCAATACTTTGTACACACCTACCTGCCTGCCATCTCCTGCTCCTAGCTTCCCTCATCCATCTCAAACACATACAACCACTATTGTACCATTTGTATTTCTCCTTTGCTTAAAAAACAAACAAAACAAAAACATTATTACCATAAATATATAAATATATGTATGTTTAAACTATACATCGCTTAGTGATGCTTGGTTTTTTAGTTCACTGTGTTGACCCTGGCCACATAGCTCAGTTGGTTGGAGCATTTGTCCCCATGTGCCAAGGTTGTGGGTTTGATCCCAGACAGAGAACATATAAGAATCAACGAATAAATGCAGAAGTAAGCGGAACAACAAATTGATGTTTCTCTCTCTCCCTCCCTCTTTTTCTAAAATCAGTCAATAAATAAATCTCACTGTACCATCTTCTGGCACTTGATCCGCAACATCCCCACCCCCACCCATAGTATGTTTCCAGCTACCCATTCTGTTACTATAAATGAAGTTCATTCATTTTCAGTTATGAACTATTCCGTGATGTGAATATATCACCATTTATTTATCCATCCTCCTGTCTGGCCATTAAGGTTGTTTTCAGTTGTCTTCTAATTAAAAACTGCGGCGAAGAGCATTCTTGCACGTTTCTCAGGGGTTCATACTCACAGGTGGGTTTGCTGGGTCACAGGCATGCAGGTGTTCGGCTCTAAGGGATAACGTCAAATTGTTTTCTAGATGGTCGTGCTGTCGGTTCCATTCCCAATTTCTGCTTCACTACTGACTTTGAAATTGCCTGCCTTGAGAGCGCAGGCCTGACCCCCACCCCGCCCCCGCTCCCGCCGCGGCCCGCAGGAGGCGGAAGCGCGCTTACCTTTGTTGTCCTGCTTGAGCTCTTCCTGCAGCAGGTCTGTTTGCCGGTTGCCCAGCACGAAGGCGAGAAAGGAGAGGATGAGGGCGTTGAGGATGCCGATAATGGCCAGGATGTACGCCCAGCGCACCGAACAGTCCCCCAGGGAGTACTTCCCGGTCTTGGCCCCACACATGTCCCGGATCGTCTCGGCGTCCCAGCCGTCGGGGAAGATCATGCAGCCCAGCACGAGGCACAGAGCTGAGGGGCGCGAGGCCCAGCCCCGCCGCGGTCAGGAAGGAAGAGAGAAGGGGATGATTACTTCCCAGAGCCCGAGGACCCCCAGGAACCCTCCTCACTCCGCTCATCACCCCCAGATCTGGTTAACTGATTCCCGTGGGCTCCGGAAACTCTAGGGCCTAGGATGACCTACTGCCTCGTAGAGCAGAAGCTCTCCGGAACCCACTGTGCCCTCTCCCGCCCCCACCAAATCAACTCCTCCTCCAGGAAGCCTTCCAGAAATACGAGAAAATAGCAAACCACGGTCACCCCTACAGCTCCCTTTAGCATCTTGGCTATATTTGCCCTCTCCCATCCCCATCACTATTTATTTAGGTCCTTCATTCAACAGATATTTATTGAGCGCCATTTTTCTTCCATCAAGATGCTGGAAATGCATTCTCATTCACACACTTGAGCACTGTGTTCAGAGAACAGATCGGGGTTAGAACTATAGTTTGATCATGAGTCTGTTAGTTATTATTATCAAAAGTAGTCATACTGGTTAAAACAATAATCACAAATAAGGGAATAATTGGGGAGGAGAGAGCATGGGTTCAGATGAGGGGAGAAAGGGCAAGGCCAAAAAGAGCATTTGAATCAAAACGGACCCCTGCTTATTCCCTCTTCGGCACCTACTCCCTCTGGGTTTAGTGACCCACTTTGGTAAATTTCTGGGGCTCTTCCCAGTGTTTAGCGTAGTGGGTGGGACTCAAATGTGAGCCAATGAGCACATTGCATTTCTCTGATAACTGATTGGCTCAGAGAGGGGGCACACACCCCACACGACCAATCAGAACCAACCAGGCTCGTTAGAACCCAGAGGCTTTGACCTCTGCTCCTCCCCTTGCAGTGCTGGCGGCCACGTGACCGGTGACTGTGCGGTTTGATGTTGTGCTCTTAGTGTCTATTGGTCCCGCCAGCGACTGGGTTACTGTGCCTGAGACCCGAGGGTCCCACACGAGCCCACTGGGTGTTTAACCTGGGTTTAAGATGACAGCGATGACAAAGTGTGTGGGGGTGTTGCTCAGTTCTGCCCACTGTCATGGGGCCCATCTAGTTCCCAGGATAAGGAGGGGACTCTCAGCTTTGCCACTTTCCTCCGGAGGCCCCAGACTCCGGCCTGACAGCGAGGTGGGGGTCCTCTCTCTCTTTCTCGTTTGGCTTCCTCTGGTCTCACCCACCCTCCGTGCGACAGATAGTGTCCCCCCTTGCCCCTATGTTGCGTTCCTCATGCTGCTGCATGGCTCCAGCACAGCACTGTGATAACACACACACACACACACACACACACACACACACACACACTCTCTACCATGGCTTCCTCCCCTCTGCAATGCTGACCTCCTTAAACAGGACGCTCAGTTCCAGTGGAATACCCGGCCACCCAAGGGCTGGGAAAAGAGGTCCTGCAAAGGGAATGGCAAATGCAAAAAGGCCTGAGGCGAGAATGAGCTGGGCGAGTTAAAGAATTCAACAAGTTTGAAAATGCCCGCTAGACACCCAAATGGAGAGGGAAGCTGGGTGGGGATGGGAGATCAGTGCTGTAGATGTAACTTTGGGAGCTTGTGAGCATGCAAATCCCTGGGACTGGACAGTATGGAAACTGAAGGGAAGGCTCAGGACTAAGCAATTGGCAGGAAAAGAGGAAGAGCCTACAGAGAAAGCTTGACCCGTCCATCTCCCGAAATATCCCTGACACTTTGCAAAGCCCTCCAGGCCCCTTTTGGAGAGGGGAGGAAAATCAAACTTCAGGGTGGGATCGGGGGTGAGAGAGAAGGAGCCGACTCAGCGCAGCCCTTCACCAGCCCTCGGCTGGTGAGCTCCCACCCATCCACCCCACCCCTCCCCACCCCCCAGCAAGAGGCAGAAAAGAGGAAAGATCCTGGGGAGAGGACAAACCCAGCCAGCACCTCTGCCTCCTCTCCAGCCCTCCTCTCAGGGGTGCAGTGTTTCCTCTCCCACCGGGAGCGTTCCCTGTCTGGATAGAAACCGGTCCAACATCCCGAGCTCCCAGCCGCACCGCTCCAGTTCCTGCCGGCCGGTTAGAGAGGACCCTCTGCAACCCCGCGCTCGGCTCTCAATGAGGTTCTCTTCCCTCGGCTCTGCGCCTGCGTGGTCAAGTACCAGTCTCGACCCTGGCTCTTTCCATTTCTGTTTAGATCTCTCAGCATTTAACATTTATTCAACACCTATCCTCCTCTTCTCTTCCTTTTCTCACTTTTCTTCCTTCTCTCTATCTATCCCTTGGCCCCTTCACTTCCCTGGCTCTCCCTTTGCACATTTCACGTATAAATTCTTAGTGCCAGGCACTGTGCAGTGTGCTGGGAGCACTGGCGGGCACAGTTTCTGATGTAAGGGGCAGAGGCGTGTGGGGAGGATTAAAATCAAGTCCACACATAGTGCTTGGAAGAAAATAGACTAGGGGCTGAGACCCTGAATATCAGGGTGCTCAGAGGATGCGGGCATTTGAGCCTCTCTCCCCATCTCTCTTTTTCTCTGCCTCCTCTGCTCTGCAAGGTTTTAGGTGGTGACTATGTGGCGCCAAAGGCTACTTTGGGAATGGGGAACATCAAAAATCAAGCAAATGAAGGAAAGCAAACCAGATGGGTTCCCCTGGACCTCAGGGAAGAGAGGAAAAGACCATTAGGGACAGCCTAAACCAGGGAAGCGACCCAGAGGCTCAACCATCAGGAGATGGAATGACTTAGAGGCAAGGCAGCCTTTAGCAACCCCATTTGCTGGATGAGGAAAGTGAGGCTGAGTTCTTTGGAGTCCGAGTTCAAGTCTCTTTTGAGAATAATCAGCTGGCTGAAGAACAGGCTGCTTCAAGCAAGGCTCAGGCACAAGTGCCGGGTGCAGCTCGGGGTAGGGGTTTTCAACTGCAGCATTTCTGATGCTTGGCTTGATAATTTTTCATGGCAGGGGACCATCCTGTGCATTGTGGGATGTTTCGCATCATCCCTGTACTCTACCCACCACACATCAGTGGCACCGCCACTCCCAGTCATAAAAAAATGTCTCCAGACATTGCCGAATGTCCTCTGGGGGACAAATGTCCCCTGGGGCATAGGGGAAGGGGCCCTTGGATGGGGCATGTCTACATTCAGCCCACTGACATTCCCTGCTCCAAGAAGCCAGGGGCTGTTGTGGCAAAGTTGAGGTTAATAATATTAATGTTGTTAGTAATGTGATTATAATGTTAGTAAATAATATTGAGTGCGGAACTGTGTGCTAAGGCGCTAAGCTCCTGACACTCATGATTTCATTTAATCTTAGAACAAAGTCTGTGAGGTGGGAAAAATTATCATCTTCATTTTACAGATGAGGATACTGAGGCTCAGAAGGACCAAACATAATATCCAATGTCACACGGTTAGTAAGTGGAGTCTGCATTCAAATCGAGGCTGGTCTTTACTTAATGTTTTTCTTTGAGTAGACAATTTTTTTAAATAGAGGCATTTGCTTACAAAGTAAGCTTTACACTATCAAAGAAAAGGAACCAAGATTATTTGCCATAAACAGAAAGAAACTATTTATAAACTATTTATGTAAATATAAGTATAATGAAACCAAAACAGTGTTCTTAGATTCTAGCTTCACCCTTTGCCTGACAAATGCTCCGAGCCTGAGGGCTGCTCCCTCATTTGAAAGACTTCTTAGTACGTGTGAAATGAGTTAAAGACACGTTAGCACCAAATTGAGACTTTCTCCTTGAAGTTATGAAGCACTGTCCAGCTTATACTGCCTCAACGGGAGGCTTCGCTCCATCTTTTTAGTGTGCAACTACACGCAGAGTCAATGTACCTCTCTGGGCCTCAGTGTTTGTCATCTGTAAAATGGGAGTCTTGACATCTGCCCTATTCATTTCATAGAGATTTTGTGAGAATCAAATGACAGAGAAGAGGACTGGCAAATTATTAAGGGTCAAGTGGAGGCAGATCATGGCAAATCTTGGCCAAGTGGGAAAAAATATATTGAACAAGAGAGGAGTCTTTCCAGATATTCAAGAAATGTTAGCAGTGACTGCTCGGAGTAGAAGACAAGTTGAATTTTTACATATAACCATGACATAAACCAATAGTTTACTATAGTATCTGTTTAATCCCTTCTTTCTTACTATTAGAGCCCCAATTTTTAGCTGAGCACTAGCCTATTGAAAGTAAAGACCATGCCCTGGCTGGGTGGCTCAGTTGGTTGGAGCATCGTCCCATACACCAAAAGGTAGGGGGTTCGATTCCTGGTCAGGGCACATACCTAGGTTGCAGGTTCAGTCCCCAGTCAGGATACATGTGGGAGGCAACCAATCGATGTTTCTCACATCTATGTTTTTCTCTCTCTCTTCCTTCCTCTCTCTCTAAAATAAATAAACATTTAAAAAATTTTTAAACCCTTAAAAAGAAGAGAAAATAAAGACTGCATTTTCAAGTCTCATTTGCTGCTGGATAATTAGTCCACAGGAGGAAGTAAAAATGCCTTCAGATTAGTTATGTATCTGTTATGTGTTATAAACAGATTTATAAGGATGATAGAGTGTGCCCTTTGCTGCCCTTTTCTTCATCCATTTCTCCACCCTGATGACCGGAATGTAGAGCTGAAGGGTAGGGTTCTAGCAGCCATTTCTGCAATGAGGACAAGGGCTATACTCCAGGAGTGGTGGAGCAGATCTCTGGAAGGAGCTACCAGACCATCTCTGGACTGCCTAACTCTTGGGCACTGGTTTTACAAAGAGACTAGAACTGAGGGTAATTAAATCACCATTATTTTGGGTTTTCCTATGGCATACAGCCAAACCTAGTCTAACTGATGTGGCTTTCCTTCTGAATTTTGTATTCATGTGTCTGTTTTAGGGAGATAATTTTAACTGTATGTCCTTGGGCAAGTCACTTCACCATTCTGAACCTCAGTTTTGTCATGAAAGGAATGGTGGTAGCAAGGCTACGAGGTAGACTGGGTGGATGCCATCATCACTGTAGTGGGGATAGGCTTCGTTGCGCCATGTGAAGGTAGTGCACTTGGAGAGCTAATGGTGGTATCCATAAAAATCGTAAATGCACTTACCCCTTGACTCAGAATTGTATCCTATGGCTAAACTCCTGCATGTACACAAAGGATGGGTACAGAGCGCTTACTGAACCCCTCTTTTTATAACAAAAGACTGAAATGTCTATTAATAGGAAACTGGTTAAATAAAATATGATGTATACATACCATGGAATACTATAAAGCCATTAAAACACATGGAGAACAACCGTATGTGATGTCATGGAAATTCTTCTATGATATATTAAGAAATTTAAAAATCAAGGTACAGAATAGTCTATATAGAGTAATCTCATCTATGGTTTTAAGAGGGGTATACATACTATGGAGTGTACTACAACATTTAAAAAGGATGGGTAGCTCTATCAGGGTTGACACAGAGAGCTTCCTGAGACATGATGTCTACCGAAGACAGCAATCATAATTTTTATCAAATCAACATGTAGCCAGTGCTTTCCATGTGCCCAGCACAGTTCTGCTTTATGTGTATAAATTGATGGTTATCCCCATTTGGCAGGATACAGAAGCCTGGGAGGAGGGAAGGAGAGGGACACTTGCTCTTCATTCTACACCCTCCTGTACCGTTGAAAGTGTTTAATATTTGTGTGTATTACTTTTGTAATAAAAATGATTTTATCATGTCCAATCTTCTTCCACCTGTGTCAGGTCACAAAATGCTCTTAAACTTTCTTTGCCTTTTTTAAAAAAAGATTTTATTTTTAGAGAGAGAGGAAGGGAGGGAGAGAGAGAGTAAAACAATAATGTGCAAGGGAAACAGTGATTGGTTGCCCCTCACATGTCCCCAACTGGGAATGTGGCCCACACCCTAGGCATGTACCTAGACCAAGAATCAAACAGGTGACCCTTTGGTCTACTGGACAATGCCCAACCCACTGAGCTACACCAGTCAGGCTGTTCTTAAGCTTCTAAGAATTAACAAATGAAAGGAGAGTTAAAAGGAAGGGTGATACTTGAGCTTGGAGAATAAAATTAAGATGAGACTAAGAAGTGGTAAAGAATTAGTAAGAAAAAATGTATTATATGCACTGGGTTTTTTTTTTTAAGCTTGTGCTGTAAATGTGCCTTTAGAAAAGTCTTTTTTTTTTTTAAAGATATTTATTTATTTACTTTTAGGGAGAAGGGAAGGGAAGGAGAAAGAGAGAGAGAAACATGGATCAGTTGCCTCTCTCATGCCCCCGAATGGGAACATGGCCACAACCCAGGCACGTGCCATGACTGTGAATAAACTGGCGACCATTTGGTTCGTAGGCATCACACAACCCATTGAGCCACACCAGCCAGGGCAGTCTTTTTTAAAATATATTTTATTGATTATGCTACTGGAGTTGTCCCAATTTTTCCTTCTTTGTCTCTTTCCACCGGGAAGGCCCCATTCCCTCCGGCAATACTGCTCCTTAGTTCATGTCCATGGGTCATGCATATAAGTTCTTCAGCTACCCCACTTTCTATACTGTTCTTAACATCCCCCTGTCTATTCTGTGCCTACCAATTTGTACTTCTTAATCCCTGCACCTTCCCCCCATTCTCCTCCTTCCCCCTCCCAACTGATGACCCTCAAAATGATCTCTATATCTAGGATTCTTTTTCTGTTCTGCTTGTTTGCTTAGTTTGTTTTTTAGATTCAATGGCTGATAGCTGTGAATTTATTGCCATTTTAATGCTCATAGTTTTGATCTTCTTTTTCTTAGAGAAGTCCATTTAACATTTCATGTAATAACGGCTTGATGATGAACTCCTTTAGCTTTACCTTGTCTGGGAAGCACTTTATCTGCCCTTCCAGTCTAAATGATAGCTTTGCTGGATAGAGTAATCTAGGTTGTAGGTCCTTGCTTTTCATCACTTTGAATATTTCTTGTCAGTCCCTTCCAGCCCTCAAAGCTTCTTTTGAGAAATCAGCTGATAGTCTTATGGGAACTCCCCTGTGAGTAACTAACTTCTTTTCTGTTGCTGCTTTTAAGATTCTCTCTTTATCTTTAAACTTTGGGATTTTAATTATGATGTGTCTTGGTGTGGTTCTTTTGCATCCGTTTTGTTTGGGACTCTCTGTGCTTCCTGGACTTGTATGTCTATTTCCTTCATAAATTAGAGAAGTTTTCTTTCATTATTTTTTCAAATAGGTTTTCAATTTCTTGCTCTTCCTATTCTCCTTCCAGCACCCCTATGATTTGAATGTTGATAGGCTTGAAGTTGTCCCAGAGGCTCCTTAACCTATCCTTGATTTTTTTAAATTCTTTTTTCTTCTTGTTGTTCTAGTTGAATGTTTTTTTCTTCCTTATGTTCCAAATCATTGATTCGATTCTCAGTTTCATCCACTCCAATGTAGGTTCCCTATAAATTTTTCTTATTTCACTTAGTGTAACCTTCATTTCTGCCTGGGTCTTTTTTATGCTGTTGAAGTACCCAATGAGTTCTATGAGCATCCTAATAACCAGTGTTTTGAACTCTGTATCTGATAGATTGCTTATCTCCATTCGTTTAGTTCTTTTTCTGGAGTTTTGTTATGCTCTTTCATTTGGGCCACATTTCTTTGTCTCCTCATTTTGGCAACTTCTTTGTGTTTATTTCTATATATTAGGTAGAGCTGCTTTGACTCCCTGTGTAAGTAGCATGGCCTATTGTAGAGAAGCACACTGGTAAGTTGGGTGGGGCACACCATTAGGTAATCACCAGGATGGCGAAACCCATTAGAACCAGGTTGATGGAGCCTCTGATGCGGTGTTGCCACTCTGTGGCTATGAGGGGGAGGGCTCAGAAAAGGACCAATGCTGCTCCCTGGCCTCTGGAGTTTTGTCCAGGAGGAAGCTGCCCCCGGCACTTTCCCTGGTGCTAGACACTTCAATTTCTCTGGGTATGCCGCTGTTGCCCTTCCACCTGCTACCCTGGTGCTGAAGCCCAGAGAAAGTGAGTCTGCGTAAGTCCTAAGTCCGTTGTGGGCCCTTTAAGAGGAGGCTCCAGAGAATCCCACAGTTTCTTCCACCACTCCAACCCCACTGGATTTACAGCTAGAAGTTATGGGGACTTATCTTCCTGGCACTGGAAACCTGGATGGTCTGGTCTGGGGCTGGGATCCCTCACTCCTGAGGTATCCCACCTGATTTTTATCTACCACATGTGTGTGCAACTGTGTGTTCAGTGTCTCCATGTCTCTGCCCTTCTTACCCATCTGGATCAATGTGACTTCCTTAATTCCTTGGTTCTTGGACTTCCATACAGCCCGATTTTCTGATGATTCTGGATGATATTTGTTTTGCAGTCTAGTTGTAATTTTTGCTGTGGTTGTGTGAGGAGACAAGCTGTGTTTACCTATGCCTCCATCTAGATGTCTTTTTAATGGTGCATTTTATGCTTAGCTATTTAAATAGTTTTATTATAATATCATTACATCATTCTCAAAGGACATCCACTGAGCTGGGGACTCCTAGAAGATGACCTTTATTTTTGTTCACCTGTCCCCGCCATGCCTGACACACCACATTAGTACTCATTACTGGGTGGTCAGACTGGATGTCCCCCAGAGCTTTTGTTCCCTGAGCAAACTCCAAAGAAACTTGCTAAGGACTTAATTGTATCACCACAAAATTCATAGGTGGAAGCCCTATCTCCCAATGTGATGGTATTTGGAGGTGGGTTTTTGGGAGGTAATTAGAGTTGGATAAGGTAATGAGGGTGGGGCCCCCATGATGGCATTAGTGTCCTTATAAGAAGAGAGACCAAGAGCCTACTCTCTCTCCCTCTGCTATATATGAGGACACAGCAAGAAGGCAGCCAGCTGCAAGCCAAGAAGTAGGCCCTCACCAGAACTCGACTGTGTGGCACCTTGATCTTGGACTTTATTAGCCTCCAGAACTGTGAGAATTAAATTTCTGTTGTTTAAACTGCCTAGTGTGTGTGTAGTGTTTTTGTTCATCAGCCCAAGCTAACGAAGACAAGGCTGCACCTCCCACGCCTGATGTGGTCTCTCTGATGCGCCATCTCCTGCTTTTTTGCCCAGGTCCCTCACACCCAGGCCCTATAGATGGACCCTCAGCAGGACGTGAGGGATAGGTCTCTGTTGAGCAGGAGACTCAGCTGATGCAGGGGGAGTGGAGCACCAGAAGGAGCTGCCCCCTCACCACCCACAGGTTCCCAGAGGCTCAGTGTGGTAGGTCCCTCCTCAGCAAAAGAAGGAAAAGTTTATGGATTCAGAGTGGGTAGGGCTAGACAGCAGCCCTGCCCAGTGGGTCACAAGCTGTCTGTCATAGTTTCTCCATGAGCTGAGCCTGCACAATCATGCCCAAGCAACAAGCCCTCCTCTACTCCAGGTACTCCCAGTGGAAATTTGCAGCTGTATTCACCAGACATGAACTAGAGGGGTCAGAGCCACAAACTTGAAACAACCCAAATGTCTATTCACACTGTGATGGAGAAATAAATTGTGCATTCTCATCCAGTGGAATATTATACAGCCCTGAGCATGAACGAACTGTTGCTACGAGCAACAGCTTAAATGCATCTTACAGTCATAACATTGGAGAAAAGTGTGATTCCATTTATATTACATTTTTGAACAGGACAGTGGCTACTTATGGGAGCATCGAATGGAAGGAGGCAGGTGGTTACTGATCTGGATGCTATATACATAAGCATGGTCACTTTGCAGAACTTCTCTGACCTGGAGACCCAATGATTGATTTTTGCACTTTTCTGTAAGTATGTTATACATATGGACTTAAAGAAAAAGGGTGCAAACCACTGTGCATAATAAGTAAAACTAAATGCCCACCAATAGGTCACTAATTAGAGTATGTCCATGCAGTGGCATAGTATGCAGACATAAAGGGAGGGAGGGAGTTTTTTTATTTTTTATCCTCACCCAAGGACATTTGTCATTGCTTTTAGAGAGAGAGGAAGTGGGAGGGGGAGAGAGAGAGAGAGAGAGAGAGAGAGAAACATTGATGTGAGAGAGAAACATTGATCGGCTGCCTTCTTGTACACACCCCGACAGGGACCGAATCCACAATAGAATGAAAGAAAATATTTTCAAATCATATATCTGATAAGAGACTTATATAAGGAACTCTTACAACTCAATAATAAAAGGAAAAATAACTTGCCTTGGCCAGGTAGCTCAGTTGGTTAGAGCATTGCCTGGATATGCCAAGATTGAGGGCTTGATTCGCAGTCAGAGCACATACAAGAATCAATCAATGAATGCATAACTAAGTGGAACAACAAACTGATGTTTCTCTCTTTCTCTAAAAAATCAATAAATAAAAATTTAAAAATAACCTAATTTAAAAATGAGCAAAAGATCTGAATAAATATTTCTCCAAAAAGGATATACAAATGTCCAATAAACACAGGAAAAGATGTGCAACACCAGGCGGCATAGATAACTCTGGTACTCGCATCCTCCCATAACCACATGTCCCAAAAGAAAGAACAGAACAAAACTTCAGAAAAAGAACTAAACAAAATGGAGACAAGTAATGTGCTAGGTGCAGAGTTGAAAACACTGGTTACAAAAGGTGCTCAATGAACTTAGGGGAAGAGTAGATGAACTTAGAGAGAACTTCAACAGCATAAAAAAGGACATGAAAACCACAAAAAAGAACCAGTTCTGACTATGAAGGATACACTAACTGAAATGAAAAATAATTTACAGGAAACCAATAGTAGAGTAGATAAGGCAGAGAATCAAAACAGTAAATCAAAAAAATGAGGATAATGTAAGGAGCCTCTGGGACAACTTCAGGCATACCAACATTCACATCATAGGGGTCCTGGATTAAAGAGAGAGCAAGAAATAGCCACAGCTGGTGTAGCTCAGTGGATTGATTGTTGGCCTGCGAACCAAAGTGTCGCTGGTTCGATTCCCCAGTCAGGGCACATGCCTGGGTTGTGGGCCAGGTCCCCAGTAGGGGGTGCGCAAAAGACAACCACACATTGATGTTTCTCTCCCTCTCTTTCTCCCTCCCTTCCCCTATGTCTAAAAATAAAATAAATAAAATCTTTGAAAAAAGAGAGAGCGCAAGAAATTGAAAACCTATTTGAAAAAATAACAACAGAGGCCCTGGCTGCGTAGCTCAGTTGGTTAGAGCACTGTCTTGATACGTCAAGGTTGTGGATTCAATCTCTGGTGAGGGCACATACAAGAATCAACTAATGAATGCATAAAAGGTGAAATAACAAATAAATATATTTCTCTCTCTCTCTCTCTCTCTCTCTCTCCCCCCCTGCCCCTTTCTCTCTAAAATTAATAAATTAAAAATTAAAAAAATAATGATTGAAAACTTCCTTCACCTGGTGAGAGAAATTGACATACAAGTTCAGGAGGCACATAGAGTTCCAAACAAGTAGAACCTAAAGAGGCTCGCAGCAAGACACATCATAATTAAAATGACAAAGGTTAAAGACAAAAAGAGAATCTTATAAGTGGCAAGAGAAAAGAAATTAGTTATTTACAAGGGAGCTCCCATAAGACTGTCAGCTGACTTTTCAATAGAAACTTTGCAGGCCAAAATGTGATTGTCAAGAAATATTCAAAGTGATGAAAAGCAAGGACCCACAACCAAGATCACTCTACCAAGCAAAGCTATCATTTAGAATTGAAGGACATATAAAGAGCTTCCCAGACAAGAAAAAGCTAAAAGAGTTCATCACCACCAAACCAGTGTTACATGAAATGTTAAAGGTATTCAAGAAGGAAGGAGGAGGAGGACCAAGAGGGGATGGGGGAGGGGGAGGCCCTGTCAGGTGTGGCTCAGTGGATTGAGCACTGGCCTGTGAACCAAGGGGTTGTTGGTTTGATTCCCAGTCAGGGCACATGCCTCAGTTGTGGTCCAGGTCCCCATTAGGGGGCTCTTGAGAGGCAAACACACACTGATGTTTCTCTCCCTCTCTTTCTCCCTTCCCCTCTCTCTAAAACTAACTAACTAAATAAATAAATTTTTAAAAACGAAGAAATATGAACAATAAAATGGCAATAAATACATATCAACAATTGAATCTAAAAGACAAAAGAAATGAACAAGCAGAACAAAAACAGACTCATAGACACAGAGAACATTTTGATGGTTGCCAAATGGGAGGGAGGGGCTGGGTGAAAACAGTGAAAGGATTAAGAAGTACAAATTGGTAATTTCAGAATAGTCATGGGGATGTAAAATACAGCATAGGGAATATAGTCATTAACATTCTAATAACTATGTATGTTGTCAGATGGGTACAAGATTTATTGGGATAATCACTTAGTAAGTTATACAATGCCTAAGTACTGTGGTAAATACCTGAACCTGATATAATGCTGTATGTCAATTATAATTGAAAAAAAATTTTAAATAATAAAAGTAAAATGAAGGTGTTCATGAACACACTTTTATTCCTTTTATTATGGCCCAAATATGTGCCTCAAATCCATTCAGAACTGCAGAAATGAGTTTTTACTAGTGCATTTAAATAACTCCAACTTCTAAGTTGAACTTAGAGGATAATGGCTTCATACTTCTATTTTTAAGATAATATGTGTAGCCCTAGCTATTAGCTCAGTTGGTGTCGCCCTGATTTGTCAAGGTTGCAGGTTTGACCCCTGGTCAGGGCACATACAAGAATCAAGGATCAACCAATGAATGCATCAATAAGTGGAACAACAGACTGATATTTCCCTCCCTTTTTTTCTCTCTCACACATTTCTCTCTCTAAAACTAAAAAAAAAAAAAAAGAAAAAAATTAAAGATATGTGTAAAAGTCATCATTCAATTTATATTTTCTTAATAAAATTATCTTGACAACTTATTTTTGTTTATCTTTTAATTTTTTTATCCTTACTTCAGGACATGTTTATTGATTCTAGAGAGAGAAAAAGGGAGGGGGAGAGAGAGGGAAAGAAACATTGAAGTCAGAAAGAAACATCGACTGGTTCCCTCTCCTACTTGCTCTGACCAAGAACCGAACCCATAACTGAGGCATATGTCCTGGCCAGGAATTGAACCTGAGACCTTTCAGTTTATGGGACAATGCTCCAACCTACTGAGCCACATCAGTCAGGGCCGCTTATCTTTTAATTTTGATGGTTTGTTAGAATTTTTTTTTCATTGCTTTCACAATAATCTATTTTTTAGTACTCTGGTAACAGTTGCTGTAATATGCTAAAGAAAGTTTTTCTTGAAAAAAAATTCTTTTAATGTAGAGGGAGTAATAACGAGGCCAGAAATCACTGATTTCAGGACTAATGTTTCTCAAGGTGAAGTCTGGGATCAAAAAGGCCTTCCATGACCCCAAATATCCAGGTTTCAAAATTACTTAATGTCCTATCTTTAAATAGTAATTTCTTAGTCTAGCACTGGGTTTTCCTTGTAGTTCTATTTTACTTTGTACAGTAAATATGTACAAGTATATTGTAGAAAATTTAAAAAAACAGAAAAGCACAAGAAGAAAAAAATGAATTGTAATCTCCCATTGAAAGGTAAATACTAATAATATTTGTGTATATATTCTTCCTGTATAGCATAACTTTTAAAATAAAATGGAAACATACTGAAAAAATATTCATCACCACTAATCATTAGGGAAATGCAAATCAAAACCACAATGAGATACCACTTCATACCCAGGATGATGGTTATAATCAGAAAGTTGATAAGGCCCCGGCTGGGTAGCTCAATTGATTAAAACATCACCCCAATATGCCAAGGTTGTGGGTTCAATTCCTGGTCAGGACACAAGAATCAATCAATGAATAAATAAATAAGTGTAACAACAAATCAATGTTTCTTTGTCTCTGTCTCTCTTGCTCTCTCTCTCTCCCAAACAAATAAATAAAAAATTAAGATAATAGCAAGTGTTGATGAGGACATAAGGAACTGGGAACCCTCATATACACTGCTAGTGGCAATGTACAATGGAGCAGTCACTTGGAAAACAATGTGGCAGTTTCTCTAAATGTTTAATATAAAGTTGCCATTGAGCCACCAATTCCACTCCTAGATATTGTACATACCCAAGAGAAATAAAGACATATGTTCATATAAAAATTTGTACACAAATGTTCATAGCAATAGTCATAGTAGCCAAAAGGTGGAAACAACCCAAATGTCCACCAACTGATGACTAGGTAAACAATATGTGATATATCCACAAAATGGATTATTATTCAACCATAAAAAGGAATAAAGTATTTATACATGCTACCATGTATTGAGACCATGCATGTGCCCTGACCAGGAATCAAACCCGCATTTGGTTTTGTGGGACAAAGCCCTACCTAGCCAAAATGGGCAGAGCCCCCCATTGAGGTCTTTGTTGCAACTTCAGAGTCTCAGAAACATTATTCTAAGTGAAAGATGCTGGTCACCAAAGACCACATATTGTATGATTCCATTTATATGAATTGTCCTGAATAGGCTAATAAATAGAGGCAGAGGGTAAATTAGTTGTTGCTTAGAGGCTGAGCAGCCTGATGGAGAAATTTGTTTAGGGGGTGATAGCTAAATGGCACAAGGCTTATTCTTCTTCTCTTTTTAAGATTTTTAAATTTATTTATTTTTTAGAGAAAGGAGGAGGGAGGGAAAAAGAGAGGGAGAGAAACAATTGATATGAGAGAAAAATATTGTTTGATTGCCTCTCACATGCCCCCAGTCAGGGACCTGGCCTGCAACCCAAGCATGTGCCCTGACTGGGAATCAAACTGGTGACCTTTCAGTTTGCAGGATGACACCCAACCCACTGAGTCACACCAGTCAGGGCACAAGACTTCTTGAATTGATGAAAGTATCCTAAAATTGACTGTAGCAATGGTTGTACAAATCTGTGAATATGCTAAAAACCACTGAATTGTACTCTTACATGGCTGAGCTGTATGGCATATGAGTTCTAGTTCAATAAAGTTGTTAGCAAAGAAAAGAGGTAAGCAGTGTAGTCTCTCTCTCTCTCTCTCCACTCATTCTGAGATCTCCTGCAAACACTTAAGTGCAGCTAGGTTCCTCCAGCTTCAGTCAACCTTCAGAGGCCTACAGCCTCCACTGAGGTCTTTTATTTTTTTAAGATTTTATTTATTTTTAGAGAGAAGGGAAGGGAGGGAGAAAAAGAGGGAGAGGAACATCGTTGTGCAAGAGAAACATCAATTGGTTGCCTCTTGAAAACACCCCAACCAGGGATGGAACCTGCAAACCATGCATGTGCCCTGATCGGGAATCAAACCCGCATTTGGATTTGTGGGACAAAGCCCAACCTAGCCACACTGGTCAGAGCCCCGCACTGAGGTCTTTGTTGCAACTTCATGTGAGACCTTGAGCCAGAACTACTCATCTTAGTTCTTCCCAAATTCCTGTGACTCACAGAAACAGAAAATACATGCTTGTTGCTTTATGCCATTAAGTTTTGGGGTAATTTGTTACGCAGCAATAGATAACTAATTTATGTTTTCAAATGTTGTTTGCACTTGCTTGTATATTTATGGGATTTTGGGAAAGGATACTTAAGAAATCAGTAATAGTGATTTCCTCTGTGAGGATCACTGAAGGATAAAAGCAAGAAGGAGACTTACATCTCATTGTGTACTTTTTTACCTTTTGAATTTTGTATCGTATGCATATATTAAATTTTCCAAAAAGTAAATAAAAGTCTGGAAAATTTTTAAACAAAAAACAGTCACACGACTACCTGTTGCCTACAGATAAAGTCTAAACTCCTTACCATGGCTTAGAAAGCCTCCACAATCCATCTTCCAACCTCAACTCTCACTGTTCGTTGCCCTAATTGCTTGTAGTCCCCAAAACACAACAGGCTGTTTCCTACCCCCATGCCTTTCGTCACGCTGCCTCTTCTGCCTGGTTTCGCTTCTTCCTTCCCATCCTTTAAGACTCAGCTCAAGTGCCATTACTTTTTAAAAGACTTTCCTGGCTGCCCTTAATTGTTTCAGAAGTCCCCTTTGTGCCCCAGGAATGTCCCTTGTGTAACTGAATCTTTTCATGTGTCGTACATGGCAGGATGATCTGTTTTCTTCCTTGCCTCTCCAATTAGACTATGAGCTCCATGGGAGTGAGGACTCTTGATCAGGATTCCCAGAACTTAGCACAGTGCCAGACACACAGAGGATGCCATTAGTAATGGACTGATGTGAGAAGAAAAGGAAGAGGGTAGGGAGGGAAGGAAGGAAGGTGGGAGGGAGGAAAGAAATTCTCCCAATGTGCTCAGCAGTGCTTTGCACATCAACAAAGACTTATTTGGATGAATACAATACTAAACTAAACCTGATGCAAAGAGCAAGAAATGGGCAGGAATTTAGACGTATATTCTAAGCTGTAGTGACAGGAGCAACTGTCATTGCTGTTCCTAGTCCAGAGTTCCCTGTTGAGTAAGGAGACACATCTGGAAGACTGGTAGATCTTACTTCTGGATGACCAACCAGCCCCTGTTCTCCCCCATCTCCTCACATGCTTTGTTCTCTGCTGTGATTCCAGCATCACACAGTGCCTGGTAGATTGAATGAACTCAATATGAATTGTGGTCAGAGTCATCTCCCTCTTGTGGATAGAGGGTATCACCTTATGACTGTGAACTTGTCTCTTCTCTCTGGGACTCAGTTTTTTTCATCTGCAAAGTGAAGGAGTTGGGTAAAGCTGATTGGTAAGACACTTTCCAGCTGATGGTTTATGACTTCTCAAGACCTTTGGTCATCTCTCCAAACTCTTCCACCTGAGCATCAAGGACCTCTCACCAACTACTCGTCACTCCGACTACGTCACAAGAATAACATCGACCACTTATTGAGTGTTTACTGTACACCAGGAACCATTTTACACTCATCATTTTGTTTATTTCTTTCTACCACCTCTGAGGTAGGTACAGTAACAATCTCCATATTATAGATAAGGAAACAGAGACTCAGAGAGGAAAACCCACTTATTCAGGCCCAAACAGCTAGGAAGTGGCAGAGGTGGAATTCTAAGTCCTCCATTCTTCAACCACTACCCCACACTGTCTCCTCAGACCCTCACCCAGTCTTCCAATCTGAGTGTCTACTCCAGCCAGCAACCTCTCCTTGGTTAACCTTACCCAGCCCACAGCTAAACACAAGTACATAGAGCTTACAGCTATAACTTGTAATCTGTGTATTCACTTCCTGGGTTCCAGTTTAGTGGTAAGTAAAGGTTCTATATCCTTTTGGACTTGTGTTAATTTTCAGCTCCACTTTTTACTAGATGTGTAGCCCTTGGACGAGTCACTTTAACAATGAAGATTAAATGATATAATGAATGTGAAAATGTCTAGCACAGAAACTGGCACATTGTGTGTTCTCAGTAAATGGGAGAGACCTGGTCAAGGTTAGCAGAGATGATCCAAGAAGTCCTGAAAAACTAACTATATAGAGAGTCACCTGGGTCTTCTAGCCTCTCTACTTTGCATTTGGTTCTTCTGGCAAATACATCCTGCCACTATCTCCACCGTTAATTCTCCTTTATAAGCCCATGGGCTTTACAGTCAGAAAGACTGAGTTATACTCCTGGATCTACCACTTACCACCTATATGTCCTTGGATAAATGACTTTTTCTTCTTTGAGGCTCAGTGTTCTCATGTATAAAATATCAATAATGGCACCTACTCCATAGGATTGCTGTTGAGTATTAGATGATAGTATACATGTAAATGTTTAGCAAATGGTCAAGCATATAGTAAAAGCTTAGAAAATGTTAACTATTTTTCCTAAATAATAATAACAGTCATAGCAACTTCAAATTGCCTACTGATTAGAATTAGAGTCTGAAATCCTTGACTTAGTATTGAGAGCCTGGCACATTGTGGCCCCATTGTTGCTTCCTGGCTTCTCCTCCTGCTGTTCCCTTATATCGATGTCATGCTTGATCCCTATGTGGCTTTCTCGCCGCTGTGTCTCTCCCATACCTCATTCAGAATACTCTCCCATACCTCATGCCTATCTACACCCTGTCCTGCTCAAGCCTCATCTTCCAACTAAGCCGGTAGCCTCCTTGACTACCCTGAGTTTCCACTTCTGTCTGCATTTGTCTTACCTAGACTATCCCTCTTCCAGTGGTTATGTTTGACTTCCCTTTGCAGGAACTAACCTTTCTCCACTAACAAGTCCATGTGTTCCAGGGGTGGGCATGTGGCTGAGGTCTTAGACAAAATCATGCTGATTAATTAAGAGATGCACACCTGACCAAAGCTCAGCCAGTGAGAATCAGCCCTGGAAATTTTGCTGAAGCCATTAACACATGCTCTTTTTCCATAGGCATTGCCAAGCTATAGCAATAAAATTTCAGAGCTGTTAGTAGCTGTATTTATCATCTTCAGGAAAGAAGTGGACTTAAAAATAAGCCAACACAGAGGAACCAAGAAATGGAGAGAGATGTTATAATGGCATTATTTGAGTATCTGGATGCATCCATGCCTGAAGTCAGACACTCTTAACTTTTAAGTTATGTGAGTCAAAAACACTATACTTCTTATTTTATTTCAATTTATTTAAGCCAGTTTGAGTTGGATTTCTGTCACTTGCCACTGAAAGACTGCTGACCAATATGGTGATCCAATTAGATGGTAAGCTTCTTGAGGGCAGGGATTGCATTTTATAGACTTAAAAGTCCTTGGTGGCAGGAATGATCTCAGCATTGCAGCACCTGGCATAGGAGGATCACAAAGCAGGTGAGGAATAAGCAAAGGAATAAGTATCTCTTTGTATTTTCTCAAAGGTCCAGTGTTCTGCACTAGGAAGACTCTAAAATACTTGAATAAAAGTTCACTTGAACAAGAAACATGCAATAAGCATTCTAACTCTTATCTGAAACAAGCAAGGCCCTCTCCTTCTCTGCAGTTTCTCTGAGGATGACTGATTTCTCACTTTCTGAATAGAAAGATCTTGGTGAAAGGGTTTTTCTAGGAGTGCTGCAGGGCAGAAAGAAAGAGATATTTCAAGTCCACTAATCTAATGGATTAGCCCCACCTTGTACAGGTGAGAAAACTGAAATTTAGGCTAAAAACAATAGCTTAACACTGCATGGTAAGTCACAGGCAGAGTCAGCCAAGGTCATGATTGATAGTCCAGTGCTTTGGCTTCTATTCTGTGTCACTTTATTAGGCAAAGAGTATCAGTTTCTTACCCAGAGAACTCAGAAATCTCTAAGCAAAACAGAATAAACTGCTCAACTCTGATAATAGCTCTCAGGGGTGGGACAGTAACACAAGAGAAAGAGTACTGGGCTAGTTTACTCATTTACTGGCTGTGTGACTTTGGGTTAGACCATAACTTTTCTAGGCTCCATACCTGGAGGGCAGGGGAAAGTGGCATTTGAAGGAGATTATCTTCAGATCCCTGAAATTTTATAATTACATGGGGATTGTTGAATAGTTCATCCAATCCCCAAGATTAAATCCATATAGATTACAGAGAATTAAAAGGCCAAGATATCAGCAACCCATCTGCAGGCTCCAAACTAAGGCCAAGGAATTGGGGGGTCCAACTGAGCATATATTCTTCCTAACTTGCCTTTGGGAGGAGAATAGAATGGAAATACATAAAATCACTTCTGGGTCCCACTGAGAAATATGGAGAGATATGATCCATATCCTACAATTCTCTCTTCTCACTTTCTTCAAAGATCCTAAATGACCCATATCTAAGTTGAATGGCATGAAACATGCCCATTCAACTTATGAGAATGTCCATATCTGAATAAACACTGTCTTCTTCAAAGTATTTCTCTTGGGAGTTTGGGCAACTCTTCCAATGGTACAGTAGTTCCTCCCTGCATTTGTAGAAGTCCTCTTGGGAAGCAAATCAGCTTCATGATTTTGCCCTCACGCTTTGGTTTTCATCCCTAGTGACAATTGTCAATTTGATCACCCATCATATTACCTGCACTTGACTCTGGATGACTTACAGCCATTTCCAAAAATCACATTCCTCCTTTAAAAGATGGAAGTTTTAGTGCACTCTCCTTCCTGGGAGCATGCCCATACCTTTCACTTTCCCCTCTTCTTCCCTCTCTAAGGGATCCCATGAGACTTGCAACCAGGGGAGCAATGGGCAGTGGCAGCTCATCTTGGGCTAACCCCCTGAACCCATCCCCAAGGTGCCTTTTCTCTGCAAGCCAAAGAAGCCCTATCCAGGCTCATTTCTTTCTATGATGCTTCTAGAGAGCCAAAGCAGCCCCACCTAGGCTCTCTCCTGTTGCTTTTTCTATCCTAAGCCCTTCCTTGTTTCACTGTACCCAGCTTTAATAAACATACTCTCAAAATAAAAAAATACAAAGAGGGAGGTTCCCCTCAATGATGACCTTCAACAGAATACACCCCATGCTCCAAAGATAATTCCCTACAATGTTTTCAGCAGGAGAAAAATCAACAAGTGTTATAACACCTCCTCCGGGGAGGGGGGCTCTTCTGAAGGGGTCAACACTTGTTGACTGCTTTGAGGTACTTATTTTGAAAATCCATCTCTACTGCATGATCATCACATTTTCCCTTCCCCATTTCACCCTTGAGGGCTCCAGACTTTTTCCTAGCCTTTATCAACCCTCCTCCCCCATCCTCTGGCCCCACTCTCCCCAGCTCAACTCTCTTCCCTGCCTGCAATTAGGCAAATGCCCAAGTTGCTGAATCTTCAAAATCTGTCTTCGATCAAAAGGCAGACAGGCATGGGGGACTCTAATGGATCCTGGAAAACTGTCTCAGCAGTTTTTATTCCCAAAGGCCCTTTTTTGATTCTTAGGGTAAGATGTCTGTCTTAGCCAAACATTTAAGAGGGGTCCAGGAACTCATTCCCATTTGGGCATAGCACCAGAACCCTCAGTGTTGCATTGGGTGAGGATGGGTAATGAAGACCAGTCCTCCAGAGACCAATGTTGCCAGGTTCTGTCAGCCACTCACATTTCAAACATTGAAATGACACTACAGACAGCCTTCTCCTATAGCTTAGCACAGCACTTTAAAGTTTATAAGATATTCTCATTTGCTCTTGGAATCCTGTCCACTGTTTTATAGATGAGAAAACAAACCTCAGAGAAATGAAACACCCAAGTTGATGATGTCAGCAAGTTAAAGGTCAAAGTCAGATCTCTTGAGTCCCCATCTCATGCTTTTTTTCATTACAACAAAAATTGCTGTCCTGGCTGGGTAGCTCAATTGGTTAGAGCATCAGTACACCAAGGTTGCGGGTTCACTCTCCAGTCAGGGTACATACAAGAAGCAACCAATGAGTATATAAATAAGTGAAACAACAAATCAATGTCTCTCTCTCTCTGTGTGTCTCTAAGAAAAATTGCCCACACCTAGACTGACCCCTCATTCAAATAAATATTTCCTGTAAGACAGCCAAAAGAGAGTCTCAGAGGCTCTAACATACGCTAACCCATCAATAAATGCAGTCTGCCCATATCCAATCACACAGCTCCAAAGACCCAGTTCTAAGGTTGTGAACCCTGCCCCCTGCCCCAAAGAGTCTCTCTAATAGAATCCTCTTGCCACCACAAGTGGCTGCTGAGGGGCAACCAAGGAGGTGTGTCTTTAGACAGAGGACCAAAATCTGTCTCTGACTCCTCCAAGGAAGGGTCCTAGAAGGAAGGAACTCCCATCCCCGGCTCCTGTCCTAGGGGTCCCGCCCCCGCCCCTCCCCTACCTGCCAAGAGTTGCATCCAGGCGCAGATCTTGTAGACCGTGGCCGTGTTGCAGAAGAAGAAAAGCGCAAAGCAGGTAATGCAGCCGAGGATCAGCACCATGGAGAGCAGCACGAAGAAGGAGGCCGCCTTGAAGGCGCCCGACGGGATGGTGCTGAAGTCGGTGAACGAGCCGCGGCAGGTGAGCTCGCGACCCGCCAGCCCGCTGCCCACACAGTAGTGGAAGAGGCCGAAGTAGCCAGGCTTGGGGGTGCTCACGCTGTCGCCCACCCAGTAGGGCTGGATGAAGACCACCACGTTGATGATGGCGAAGCAGATGGTGAAGATGGCCCATAGCACGCCGATGGCCCGCGAATTCCGCATGTAGTGCTCGTGATAGAGCTTGGAGGCCTCCTGCGAGGGCAGCATGGTGCCCGGGGGCGGGGCCGGCGGCGGCTGGCGGGGGCCACCGGCCCGGGACCGACCGCGGGGTTGCCGCGCGGGAGCTGGGGACGCACGCGAGAAGCCGCCTTGAGCCAAGGAACTCGAGAGAGCCAGACGTGGGGCGGAGCTGGGGAGACCCGAGGGCTGGTATGGGGAAGCTAGCAAAGGGTCATGAGAGTGTTGGGTTGCTGTCTGTGGGCAAAGATCTCCAATTGGGGACTTAGGAAGGGGCCATGTGAAAGTTGCGGGGCTGGGGTGAGGGCGTTGTGGTGAGAATAGGGGAGCCGCAATGGGGGGTGGTTAGAAAGTAATCATGGGGGAGT